>VBVQ01004248.1:0-15399 GCA_011636635.1 Tetramorium simillimum | reverse complement strand
GGGGGAGAGAGATATATATAGAGAGAGAGAGAGAGAGAAGAAATCACATATTATTTTATAATTATACAAAAAATTATAAAATTTTATTATATATGTATTATATGTATGTTATATTGTATGATAAAAAATATATAGTATATTTTATATGTGTATTAGATAAAATACATCTAATGCATATAATATGCATATAAATTGCACATATAATGGTATAAAATAGTATTTTTTGATACATTTCTCAACTCTTATACATTGTATTAAACTCTGAATCGTTACGTTTCTCAATAATACGTACCATAAAGTCATTCCTGAATTTTGCTATTTAAAATACAGTTATTTCTACTCACGTCATGACCCGCTTGTGTTATTTATTCCTTGGCACATTCTAGATTCAGCTTAAAGTATTCGCACTTCGTAATCTCGTGGGTACCGCGCACGAAGTGTCTTAAGAACAGTAACTCTTGGAAGATGTGCGAAGGAAAGAAAATGGGCAGGATAAAAATTGTAGAACTTGACGGAAAGCGTTGGAATGTTACGATAATTCATGACATCTTCTAGTTCACGTGAAAAGATACAGCCATCCATTTATTCCTTTCGTAAGGAGAAGGAAAATCTGTTGTTTTCATGAAAATATATCTCAACGGTCTTTTTTAACATTTAGAATGTCTAGCGGGGAAAGAATCACGTTTTATTTTCATTTTTTCGTGTCCATCTATATTCCATATGTTATATTAGATATAGGTACGTATTATAATTTGTCATAGAATATTTTATACAATTTGTATACCGAACCAATGTAATATATATTACATACATACATATATATGTATGTATAAATTCATTATAACGAATACCCAAGTTGAAAAAATTAAAAAGAAATCTCGATATTTTTCTCTAATAAAAATTCCAACTTAATTTGAGATCCTTGCGGGAGATATCCGCTTGAATTTTACAACTCGGTAAGGACGCGTATCGCGCCACCTCGTTAACGAAATGGATTATCGGACGCGAATTCTGATCGCGTTTCATAATTCATCCGCGCGCGGATGATCGGAACACCGCGCGAGATTTCCATCGATTCGAGATGCGACAGACGGCTCGCGCGTTCAAAATATATCAAATTATCAATGAAGCCTTTCAGCCGGGGAAATCGTGCCGCGCGAGCGACGATAATGGGCGCTTTATGAGCCGATAATGCGGTAACCGAATTATATCTTGCAACTGTGCGCGTCTTGGGGAGTAGGTAGATGCACTTGGGTAATATGCGCGATAGCAACTCGTGTCGCAACTCTACGTTCGCGCGACCGTTACGTATGTATGCTTAAATGTGTACGCCCGAATGCGAGCCCGCGGTTGTGCGCTAATACTATCACGCCGTCACGTTTTACATTTAAATGAGCTGCCTTACTGAAATTCGGCAAACGTCTCGATATAAGTTCGAGTTAATAATGAATAAAGAAGATGAAACGAACGTGTTTCGATATTGCAGTATACATATCTACAGTCGTGAATATATTTTAGTTCACTTTATATTATGAATTTGAAAAATAACCGGCAATCATTTCTAGTACAAATTTACTTCATTAAATGTCTGACATATTCTGATTACTTATATATAAGATCGCGAGCATGTCAACGTCAAAAATATATAACACTATCTATCGCGAAAAGCGACCGCGTCAATAAATGAAATCTAAATCGAGAATGTGTCAATCAATTAAACTGACTTTATTTCCATTCTATCTCTATTTATTCACTTTTCCATTATTTAGCCTTTATTATTCTACATTTTTCTCCCTTTATTATTTTGAATCAATAATATGTTATTTTATCGAAACTGATTACGTTGTAGTTCGTGACTTTGACTACCTGGAAATTATTCATGAATTCGATTAACGAGCATGTAGTCGGATACCTGAGTATACAGGATAGCCGATCGATACTGAAAGCATGATGTAATACAATTAGATTTGCTATTCTAAAGTACTTTTCTAAAGTAACAAGAGATATACAATTCTAACATATTTAATATACGTTCAAATTTAATATGTAAAAGTATGTGAGAAAGAGAGAGGGGGAAAGAGAGAGAAGAAAGAGAGAATTCTAATTTTCAGAAAAATTATAATTAACATGTGCATTTAAAAACATGAGGATAGATATAAATTTAATTATTTAGTTTATGTAGAAGTAATTAAAAAATTCACACATCCAAGGGTTCGCTCACTTATCACGAAGTTTTTTTCTATTTGATAAAAATTGTAACAAAACTTGACTTGGAAATTCACTAGAATGGTTAAAATTTCGATCTAATCGCGTTACTAAATTATTCAATTGTTCTCGACCAGATTGCAACAGGCTACTCAATCAAACGCTTCAGAATGGAGGTTCCGTTCCTTTTAGGGAAAAGGAAAGGAGAATTTAACGCCTCGAAACACATTACGTTGTATTAAAAATGCAACAGGCTGCTCGTCTAACATTCACTTTCGACGAGACAGCGCCAGACTCAACTTTTTATAGATTTTTTACCTGAAAGCGTTGCAAATTTTTTATGTAGCTTACTGACAGACCCAATGATAAATAAATGAAGTTTCAAACAGTTCAGCACACTTGCTGCTAAAATATATAAAAACGGAAACAAATTTGTAACCACTTTTATTTTGTAAATAATAGCGCCAGGTCATATCATGGTTTGTGATATTGAAAAATTGTACCAATTTATGTCACAACTTGTTAAACCCGTCTCTTTTATTGTTACGCGGACGGTTTTGAAAACCGGCGATTTTATATCGTCCCTCTTATGCCAAAAACCACGAGGTGTAAATTTTTTTAGTATACAGTTTGGAACAAAAAAAGACATTCGCCCTACTTCTTTACTAAAAAAGTGAAAATTTGCACATTTATGATTTTGACACAAGAGGAACGGATACAGTCCAGAAAAATATTTAAAAAAAAAAAAGAAAAAAAAAGAAATCGTGAAAGTCATCGCGATAATTTTCGATCAAATTATACCTTTCGGTAGATGAGCGACTATTCTCAATTGTCTCAATTGTCTCAACTGTTCTATCCTGAAAGACTGACACTACAATTAGCCTGTCCAATGTTCGACGTTCGTGTTTTCCCTTCGGCTTAATGGAATGGAGATCGCGCAATTAGGAAGGCGCGATTTATCCGCAAACAGCAAGAATTTAACGACATTTGGGCCGGGCTCTCTGTCCGGCGTTACAATGCCCACTGGAGACGTGCGCGGTTAATCTGCTTAATCTAGCGTGTGGAACGCCATTTTGGCGGTGCGCCAATCTCCCCGGATTTCGCCCGGCCGGCCGGCCGGCCGACCAGTTTCTCCTGTTCTCCAGTGGCCGAAGATCATCGTAACCGTAGTATAATAGCACCGCGTTGTGCGGAATGGTCGGCAATTGTCCGACGATTGCTTCTGAAAGAGGCGATGATTGCCGGTTCTTCAGGCCGGTACTTTTCTCGATAGTCCTGTATCCTTCCTCGCAGGAAGATAATATCGTGGTACTGCAAGTTTGATCCTCTACCAACATCTCTCAGATTACTGTAATTTCTATTTTATATACATCTGTTTTGTGACAGTAATGAGTTCTACTGTTATTAGTGTAGTCCTTTTCATTTTTGTACCATAGAAGGGTTGATATCACGGAACTTGCTAGTTTTGCTGCAACAAGGTTCTTTTTCTCCGCATATCTGGCATGAAATAATTAACGCAACTGCATTCTCTCGTCATACTCCATCGCCACTCAAAATTTTATAAAAGAGATGATCTGACGCTATTGTCCGGGAAGCGGATTCCGGTTTTGGCTGAAATGGCACGGAAGTTGCCTTGATTTATGTCCGGTTGTAACGAGGGGGAGGGGGGGAGACAGAGAGAGAGAGAGAAAGAGAGAGAAGGGCGGCAGCTGCGAAAAAATAATTCTTCCGCTCATCGCGCCGCGTGCGCAGCTTCAACCGTGACATAAATCACAGCAAAGCCGCCGTCTCTCACACCTCGCGATGGCGGACGGATGATGCGGAATTACCGAGCTGCACTTTGTAATATTAAAAGTCCGGATAATGTATCACTATTAAAATGTAGCAGCCTGAAGTTACGTCTCGACGGCAGCTGCTAGTAAATTTTTGTTTCCGTGCTAAGCCGTCGGAGATACTATTTTCGCGTTTAAATAGTAGAAGAAATTGCAGTTTATCCTTATACATTTTACGTCTCGCTTTCACATTAATTTTTGAATAATGCATCAAATTTATCATTATTAAACATTCGTTCTGTCAGACCTATTGTTTTGCCGATCTTAATTCTGCGATGTGTGATTTATTATGAGTGAATATTCCCGACGTAATTAATTGCGGTATATATTACAGACGTAATTATTATTACTTATGCTTGACATTTGTGGTTTTCTTCTGTGATTAAAAACTGGATTAAAGCTACGTAATTTAATTTTGCTATAGTCTTCTCTATTGATGACAATTTTGGAACATCATAAAGTATCTTGAAGAAAATGTATTTTAAACGTATAGAGTATTTATATTATTTATCTACTTTTATTTTTACGTAATTATAAGTGAATAATGAGGTAAATTCAGTTGGATACAACAGTTAATTTAAGGTCATATAGTTTGTTCTGATTGATTCATTTCAAAAAAACATGTTATAAATTTATAACAAACACATTCTGGAAATTATTTGCACCTATGCCGATTAAATCGTACCTGCGCTACACCGTCACGATTTTTTTACTCCAGACTGGTCAATATTTTTAATGCGCAAATACTCGTAGCTTGGATTTCTTGTCAAGAACGGACGTATTCGCATTCGGGAGAATAAATATTTATATGTATAAACGGGAACCGAGAGCGCGGTGTGCAGTGGGCGTCGTTGATAAAATAAATTAAGCTCGTTAGATCTTGCTCAGAGAATCAACGAGGACGACTCGGTTTGCAGGTCGCGTTTGCTTTAAACCTTCGCAAGCGGAATTAACTGGCAGGCAACGCCCACCTCGTGGTTTTACTCCAAGCCGCTCAGCGAGGCTTAATTTGGCCACGCCGAATAACAAGGTGGCGAATAATCCTGTACTAGGTCAATATAAAACAAGCCTCTTGTAACACGATGCATTCTGAGTACAATGTAAAGTATCGTTTCCAATCAAAATGCCAGTCGTGGACGCTTGATTTCTGCGTATTGTCGTGAAAAACTAGCATACAATTATCCATATGTTAATACGTAACAGACAACGAGAGAAAAAAGCAACAGTATAAATATTAATAAACATATAATACGGACAATAGTGCTTTTCGCTTAATTTATTTTCTAAAAATGAAAAAGTTTATTTAACTAATAGAATATTATTTAAAATTTAGTATCAGTTGTTATAAATTAATGTATTAATTAAAAATATTAATACACATCATGTAACTAGAATACATTCTAAATTATATTCAAACATGATGTTGTTAATTATTAAAATAGCTTTTAAAAATTTTCTTTTAGCTATACTGTTATAATGATTAATATTAATCACTAATTTTACCCCATTCTAATTTTTATTATATTATTTAATTTTCACTACGCTCGTTGAATTTTTAATTCTGCTTATACTACACAGAAGCGTTATTGACTCGTGTAAATAAAAGCAGCACAAACGCTCTTAGCAAAGGTACAAGTGAAAGCATGAAGCGAACGCATAAAGCGAAAGGATATCCGACATTTCGTATGAATAATCTTTTGCTTTTACTACAAAGCATTTGCTTTCTGTTGTGTACTTGTAAGCACCATCATTCTCGGAACTAGCATCAATAACGTAGCCATATTCAACCTGTACAGGAATACAATGTACAAATCGTACTCTTTACCATTCATATATTTTTACAGAATTTTCTGTAATTCTTCATTCAGATAACAATAAATTAATTTCAAATATAAACAATCAAGGTATTTTTACGTATTTTTGATATATTTACTAAATATAACCGAAAACGTACCTATATGTTGCCCGTGCATGTATTTATTCGCTTTATGACCTATTTCTTTTAATAATGCATTGTATAATAACTATATTTTGTATGCATAATATTTCAAAATAATTTCATCGTAATCCGCAAAAAATTCTAATATATTTTACATCATGTTTTCTTTTTAATTATCACGATCTTGGATGAAAAAAAGCAATCTAAAAATAAATTTAATACAGCTGCCGTTAATTAAAAATCAGACTGCTATGAAATATGATTTCGGTTTAATTATTTCAGGTAAGCGATTGCATTATATAGCTTGTCGTGAGAACTAGATGAATGTTTGCCATATTATAATTCTCGCATCGATCCGCGTCACATACGGAAACCGCACGATAAAACATTCAAATATTGAGGTGCAAAACATATTTCAAACTAGGAATCATCGATCTCTCCTCGCAATTTTTCTGCCGTTTAATCCCACGCAATCCCATGATGCAATATAAACCACTCTGCAAGATTAAATCGAATATCGAGTAGTTTAATCCGTAGATTTCGAACATTCATAGTCAGTGAAAACGAAGACTGATACGATAAAGAAGATATATTTTATTTGGCTACGCAGATAATCTTTATATTTCTCGCGTGTTGGTTTGACACACAAAACTTCTAAAATTTATACTCCCGAGGTCTTAAAACTACATATTGTCTCGTTTAAACTTTGTTATCCATAAAATGTCAATATTGGTGAATCAGTCCGGTTATTGGTTTGGTATTGATAATGCTGAAATAGATATCGACCTTTTTTCATACAAGCATCTGTATTTGGTTGGCGTTTGGAAATCGCAAGTATTGGAAGCTGCTAGTATCGATTGAAGGATTATCGTTACCTAAAGCGTTGTCTTGAAGGGTATTATATTGTCTTTATAATAGCCATATCGAATTACGATAACAGAAAGAAGGGGAATAACGTGTATTCTTGTATCTTCTACTCGCGAAACTCGATGAGACAAATACTAGTTAGAAACTTTATTTCGATCCGATTGTTATTTTCTTTCTTTGCGCTATGAATTAGCAGCAATGTATTTAATTATTCTTTCTATATGATGTGTCAGAAGCGATAATAGCAGAGTTTGTATCACATTTTAACGATAACAAATTTGTTTTGTTAACGAAAGATTATTCATGCGAACTTAAATTGGCAGGAATATTCGTGTAATTCTCATCATCCTCTCGATGCTATGATTCAAGATAGCTGATAGCACGATAGTGAACTTCCACTCGTGTATACGCCATCGGCAATTTACATTTCCGTGACGTGGCGACGGGTCTCCAAAGATCCTCGAGAGCGTTTAACGTTATTCGCCGGACAGCCGCGCGCGCGCACCGCAGCGGGCATCTCAAAGGGTTAAAAGTTTGAGATTACCGAGAGCGTCCCGCACATCGAGTTTCCTGGGAGTTTCCGTAAAGCAGCCAGGTGCAAACAGATCTGATCGCCTCGGATGCACGGAGCCTCGTTCCGGGCGAGCCTCGAGGCGAAAACAGTACTCTTTCGACTTAGATACCGTAAGTTTTGTACGGAGCGGAACAAAGCGAAGGCGATCGGGGTGATGAGCAAGTTTTCAATTCTTCGAACCTCTCTGGCTGCAGGGCCCTTGTTCAAGTTTACTTTCGCGAATCATTCGTCATCTCACGTCGATCTCGCTTGTTTATCGAGTTTAATTTCGCGTTTCTAAATTTCTTTCCACCTAACATTCTCCAAGGAACATGGATAAAAGATTGCGCGCGACATTTGATAACATTGCTTTTTGCTCTTTTGTGAAAATATCGATTTCGGAAGAACGAGTTTCGGAGCAAAAAATTATGATAAGATCAATGTTGACAAAAGAGTTTCTCACTTTCCTTTTTTATACGTCAGAGCATTGTAAAGGCAAATTTGTTATTTAATATTGAGGCAACAATCCTTGTATATATTATTCATGGAATAGATAAAAAAGAAAATTGAAAGATAAGGTAAAAAAAAATATCACTCACCGAGCTGACAGCGATCTCCACCTCTTCCGAGAGGACACTGGCATCTCTGCCTGAACGTTCCTTGGTTTCGCCTGAGGTTCACGGTATTGCCCTCGAGATCCACGGCTCCGTCGTCGTCGTCGTCGTCCTCGATCACCACATCGACTTCATCTCCGCGAGATTGCTCGATATAACAATTTCCAGCCGGTCCGCAGTCCAAGGAACACGCTGGCTCAGTGCTCACGATGCTCTCCATTGTGGATGGCAGTTTTTGCTCCAGATTTGGGCCCTGAATACCCACAGGAACAAGAAATGTCATCACCGGTTTCATATTGGATTGCTTCGTATCAGTCTGCACGTATAAAAATTAGGGTTTAACGTTGAAAAGAAACTATAAGCCCGAGAAAGGAAACCAATTTTCTATATACCCATTTACGTTAGATGGATTTAGAATTAATCCAAGTAGCTGTGAATTTTTAACTATTTATTTTTTTAACTAACGTACCCTCTTTTAATACGTCTCATTAAATTGCTAAATTACGCTTCTCAATTATATCGTTCGAAAATACTCACAGTATTGTGTTTAGCACTGTGTCAAATACCATATTTATCATAATTAACCTATCTGCATCAACAAGCAGTAATTTTCCCGCAGGGATGACTGATCCATACAGTCATTTGGGCTTAGCAAACCCACGAAGCACAGCTCAATACACTGCGGACATTCATATACATCTATGCATCACACACACACATGTACCCTCACATTTATGAGTAATAATGCAATGACTGACTAATTGCAGGAAGATAAAAGCCAAAGCTATTTTAAGAAGAAGAAAAATATTTGGAAACTAGATGATAGTATATGTGTTAAAAAATTTTATTGAATTAGAAAACTACAAAAACTAAAAAAAAAAAGACAGAATAATCTGTGATGTATAAACATCATGTCAACTTATACTTTAAGTAAGAATAATTTTAGATTGATATCCGAATAAGAAGTAAGTTAAAGAAAGTTCTATGAAAGCATGTTTTTCGCATAGTTCCGAGCATAACAAAGTGAGGAAAGTACATGAGTTTAGTAAGCAGCCAAAGAGAAGAGAATATTATTTATGAGTTGACCCGCTTTCTGACATCCGCCTCATCACTTATTGATCCCTCTGCTCGCTGTTGTCGATCCGGGGCCAAGAAATTTTCAGAAATAATGTGGTAGCCTGCTGCATGTTAAGAAAGCTGCAGCGGATGTGAAGTACCTGTTGCGCGACTCATGTTTTTTATTTGAGAAGGCTTTTGAATAAAGATTGGCCTAGAAGCTGCGAATCTCATGCTTAATGCCGAGACTTGCGAAATATTAAATTTGTTTACGCATTTGGAAAGGAAAATCACCTGATGAAAGGCTGAGTTCACATTATGTCGATTTTAAACAGCGTGTTAATCTGATAACATCAAAATTTCCATGTCAATTCAATTTTATTAAATTTTAATGTCCCATATAATCAATCACAACGTTAATATTCATTTGCAATAATTTCGGTTAATTTCTATCAGTTGATATACATTTTACATTTTAATACAACGTTACGGTATTATCCTATATTGATGTTTATCTCTGTTTCTTTAATTTAATTTTGCTGTCATTGTGATAAAAAAAATCTTTTCAATATTAAAAAAATGATATATCATTGTACAACTTTTTATGTCAGATCTTTTAACATCAACAATCAATTGGATCGAATTCTTAATCTCGTCACACAAAACTTCACGTCCTTTGACTGTATCGGGAATATTAATTCTAACTCAAAGGAAGATTCCTCAGTTGAGAACATTCCGGTTTATACTCGATTTCACGTAATCGCTATTTCTATACATCGCACATAGACACGCATATCCATTGACGTCCCTTTACGGAATGTTCTATTCTCGAGTGCTTAACCCAAAGACAATGTTCAATCGATTCTCCCCATTTAGTGCGAATAGTAACGGCACGTGGACACATCGATCAATTAAATCTTTGCAGTTAGTGTGTGAATTCTTGCGATATTGATTATTCCTGCAGTACCGAATATTTGCTCTAAATCAATAGAACTAAGTTTGAATTCGTATTTACACGTCAATTAGTCAAATCTTAAAGCATATATACCGATATATTTGCCATTTCCAGCAATTGCGTTTAATTTTACTTTATCTCTTATTTTGATATAAAGAAAGATTGATAATATATAAATTATAACGAATAATTGCCAATACGTAACGATAACAAAAAATTACATTGAAAGTAACAAGATTACTTAAAATTTAAAGCACGTTCTTATCGCGTTTACACTGCCGTACACTGTAAACGCCTGTGGGTTGCCACTGCTTCTACTCAATATTCGGTTAATTTGATTAAAACAACGAGATAAAATTAACGACATATTGAGTAGATCAAAATTGCTCCTACTCTGTATGTCGTTAATTTACCTAACCAAACCTGTATGTTTTAGTGAAAATTAATGATAACATTGGACAGGAGCAGTGGCGACCTATGGAGTAGTTAAAAATAAAAAAAGTTGAGTGTAATTTGACACTAAAAATTTAACAGTGCACTAGATAATAAAGTAGTAACTGTCTCCTGATATCGTTTTATTGTATTTTTTTTTATTATATATCAAAGACCTTAGATTTTTCACCGAATATCTCTCTGGAATCCTACATAACAAATGGTTGCAGAACAACATGCAAACACTTACGGAGCAATACGACAAGCTAACTCAGGAAATATGGCGAATAATGTTACCTGAGACGTGGCGCGCAGCTCGATCCGATCCGCGCCGTTCGCCTCGTTTATCTTCGTCGCGTTCACGGTGGAATTCTCGGCTGGGGCATCCAGATGTATCGTGAAGGTGGCACCGCGCATATAAAGGATGTCTTCGACCGCATCCTCGTCATCCGCGTTGTCCGCATTTGCCTCGTCGCTCTCGGCCTCGTCAACGAGGTCGCCGAGCTCGCTCGTCGATGGCGATGTCGAGTTGAGTTCTGTAACGGAATAGCCGTTCATTCTGTTAGAAAAACTGTCGGGAACAAGCCTGGAATATCGAATAAGCCACGAGATAACATTGTTGTCTGCTAGAATCGGTTTTATAGAAAATTGACATCGACAAATTATCGAATTCGAGATTTTTTTTATTGTTGCTTCCTTTTCACCGTTCCAATTAATTCTCGTTGTATGTATGCACGTTATCGCAAAAATTATATTTTCTGACAGTTTCACGCTGCACGGTGGTTACAATAATTGTGTAACATAATATTATTTTTAATACTATTGTGTAATTTTCTGTTAAATATTGAAAATTTTGTTACGAGTGAATGACTAACACGTATGCTGTGCGTTATCATTTTTAAAATTTGCCAAAAATATGGTGAATTAAAACTTTGTCTATTTAAATAAATTTTTACGATATTTGAAATCGTAAAATTAAATCCAAATAAATGAAATATGCTTAAAAAATCTGAAACTTTTATAAATAATTATAAGCTTAACAAAATACAGATATTAATTTATACGCCGACTTTTCGACTTCAATCTTTAAATCGCTTTATCTAGCTATCAAAACCAGACATAACTAATTATTCGTTACAGCGTACCGTGAGTATGCAATTTTTCCGCCCCATTTGATAACGAATTGCTCTATTAATTCAAAAAGAAAATAGAATGCTAATGAAGCCTAGCATTCATCAACTTGCATCCATTCTTAAAACTAACTTAATGCGTCAATAGTTAAATGAGTCGTTAATTAAGATTGGTATTTTGCTGAATTCAGATTGGGATTTTACCGTGCGCGTGCTTGTTTTTATTTGCATGAATAAATGATACGCGACAATTGGCACAAGTTCTACTTTGCGTACTTATAATGTCGGAAATCGAGTTAACCAAAGTTATAAAGTAGAAAGCAATCTTATGAAATCTATCCACGTAATACGTGATATAGATTAATATACATATTTAGCGACGTTAGAAAATATCAGACTTCATAAAATATTGAAAACAAAAACAAATGGTATCTCTCTTTCGCGTGGTATTTCCTCTTTAACCTACTCCAATCTTTATCCTAATTGTAAATGCGCGACGCATTGGCTAAGAATCCACGAACTGTTGCATAGACACGATCAGTTCACTGCACATGCAACTGGCGCGACAGTGGCGGCTGTATCGAGGTGAAGGGTCGTTAAGAACTTATCCGTTGGTCACACATGAGTTTCCACGTGTACAGCACACACGAGTAGTTATGTCGTGGCAGAGTAGTGGATAGTGCTCCTCGAGTTCCTTGAACGCTGACCGAAACTCGCTTACATCGTCTATGTTATCATAGATGGAAGCAGAGAAACGGAAGGCAAGAGGGAGAGGGAGAGAGAGAGCGACGGCGAGGACCAAAGCCCAGCATTGGATCGCTCGAGGCAAGCTCGCGATACTGAACTTCGGGGGCGCTTACGCTTGCTGGTCGCCCTGTCGGTGTAAGCCGCGCACAAATACGTGCGCCGCATCGGAAATTCGTGTATAGCGTTAATTTGGTTATTACCGGGCTTGCGGAATAATAACGCCGGCCAGCGAACGCGACCGCCAGTGTGAGGGCGGTGGCGGCAGTATCGAAAGTCACCGGCGAAACGAGAGATGCATAGCGCATGGAGATCGATGCCACGGGGATAACACGGGTTTCGGACTCCGTATTGGATTTCGTTTTTGGGGAGAATTTATTTGCGCCGACCGCGCTGCGAACTATGTTGCGCTTCGTGTTGTCGGAGCAAAAAGCGATCGGTGATTCCGCAGAAACTTGAAACAGTCGGTCAGTAACTTCCTGAATATGTAACGTAATATTCTTCATGAATAAAACCGACAAGTTTGCCATCACCTTTGCGGATCACCAACTGGTCGAAAGGTTGCGGCCTATCAATACTCATATAAAAAAAATCCCTTTCAAAATTTTTCGAACAATCGATTTGACCCGCTTTTTTAAAAAGTGGATTGATACGTAAACAAATTTGGAATTATATATGCATCTGTTCTTAGTATCGTTTCGAAGATATATTTTTGTTTTAAATTTTTTTAAATGTTATCGCTTTGACATTTTGACTTTTTGCCTTCAATTCTTTTATTAAAAGATCTAAAAATAATATTAAAAGTAGTAATAATCAATCATTCATAACATAGATACATTCGATGTATTTAAATCTTTTACAATTTTTTAAAATGTTATCGCTTTGACATTTTGACTTTTTGTCTTCAATTCTTTTTTTAAAAGATCTAAAAATAATATTAAAAGTAGTAATAATCAATCATTCATAACATAGATACATTCGATGTATCTAAATCTTTTATAATTTAGTTCAGATAAAGATTATTATTTATAAATAGCTCAATGGTGTTTGCAAACAATTGCAGTAATTACACTCAATAATAGCTACTTCGACCAAAAGCTACCGACTTTCGAGAGGACACTCGATTATTTCTTTTCAACGAGGATTTCTTGTGTGCCAAGGCTTCTGCCGTGATACTTGCCAGTGGATCAAGTGGCGGGCGAGCTCCGGCATTTAATCCCCGGGCATTTAAAATTTAATGGGCCTGTCGTATACGAAGCTTCCACTGCCAGGTGGATGCCTCTTGAACTAGCTCAAATTCAAAGGCCTTTGACGCCAACCATTTTTATTCAAATGACGCCTGATAGACCTTAATTGAAGCTAATCTCAATTTTATCGATTCATAAAACATCTCGTGCGCTGAAACAGACGCAATGCAAAGATGCAATATCTTCGGCAATATAAGTAAAATATGAGACGTGCAGATTGAATAAAGATTTTTTTTATTTTAAATGCACATGATTTATGTATTAACTATCTTTATATATTTTATAATTTTTAAATTAGATTTTTTCGTAAATTTATTGAAACACTTTCCGTAATTTTCATTAAGATTAACACAATTTATAATTTAAATAAAAAATAAAAATCTCAATTAAAATTTGTGACAGAAAATCCTATATTTTGTCGTAATAAGATTATTTCCGATAAAACAACTTATAAGTGTTTAACTGTGATAAAATATTAATAATACAATATTTTTTCTACAAATTATGTATTGTCACAAATAAACTGTAACTAAAAATAATTGCTTACAGAAAATATTTTTAAAAATTATAGTTATAAAATCTGGATATATTAAAATGTTACAACGATTAGCTGACCTACATATGAAACGCGCGCGCATCATAGTACTAAAATAGAATCTATTGCGGGATGTGTCCACTTTAATAGTTGCGATAAGCACGATTCTGCAATACGTTTTCAAATTATATTAAGAACCATATAGCAATAATAGTGGTAATTATTTGAAGTAGACGTTAAAAGAAATACCGTTTTATTTTAATTTATATCTATAGCGTAATATGTGGAAACACATAATTTATTGACAAAGTTATAAAATAAATTGAATAGTCGATCGATGATTGAAAACAGATGGAAATAGTCCGGATAAAATTAAAATAGATTAATTTTGACTCAAAACTGAAATTGAATAAATTACAATAAAAACTTAATTTTCAATAAGAATTTATGCATCAATAAGATTTTCATCATCTCATCATTATGATTCAATAAGATTTTATGCATGCTAAGAAAGATTACAGTTAAATTATTAGTTATTCTATTTTTACAGTTAACTTATTAGAATAAATTGCATTTGTTATAACGCATTAGATCATAACTAACAAGACTTATAACAGTCCGATTTTATTACTGTAAGAATGTCAGTCCAATCAGAAATTACAATCCTAAATTTGCTCCGGTGCAAAAATGGTTGGTGAAATGTTGATTTTCGCGAATCAAGGTTGAAACGACTCTTGAATTCAAAATGAAGCTCGAAATGCATTTCGAGCATTACGTTTCGCGACGCGGAAGGAGCCGAAAGCAAAATTGCACATAGCTGTGCTCACGGAGTGCAATGTTGGTATCCACCATATTTAAAAAGCCTTAAAAGGCAGCAGGCAGTCGTTGGAGTATTCCTGAAACTTCGACAATTCCGATCGGAACGCGTTTGCAGAGTCGATTTAGAAAAGATGTTTATGGTGGAAACGCGTTCCAACGCAATTACGACGCTGTCGTAATGGCGTTATTAAAAGAACGGCGATCAAAACGATCAAGAAATCGTCGACGTTACAGCAAACGAACGAACGAACGGATAGATCAACTATCAGCAATCAATATTAATGGCAATGCGTTCATGACGTCGCATATCCCCGTAAACAGAGAAAAAGTTTAACGGTATATTCGATTTAAGAGAGGAATATTATATAAAATATTTTCTTAATTTTACACTTTACATTGGATATTTTTTGAAATATACATCTCTGTAACTTCTTTCTCAAAATTAATTAATAAGATTAGACACAACAATTT
>VBVQ01004247.1:960-15432 GCA_011636635.1 Tetramorium simillimum | reverse complement strand
AAATAATAAGAACTTTACACAATTATCATTAATTACTCTTTTTTTAAATTATTAAAATTATATAAATTATTTATTAAAAATTTTTTATTAAGATTAAATGTATATTTATACGTAATAATAATTATATATTTATAATTATGTATTTTAGTAACACATTTTAGTAAAGCATATTGAAAAACATGCTGAAATGCATTTTAGTAATTATAATTATATACTTATATTATATACAGGGTTAGATAACATGTGTACTGAACAATATTCACTTGCATGCAGTGTGGCTGTAATATTAGTTAGAGGCATATGCAAATCTTGGAAGCAACCATCAGCATATTTTCTTCTAATTCCTATTGATAGTTCTCATTTAATAAATATTTTACATGAAGTTTTAATGGATTTAAGAAATATTGGTTTGAAAGTTTTATGTTTCTTCAGATATGGGTTCTAATTTTGCAAAATTACCTGAATTATTGCTTATCAGAATCGAAAAATAGTACTTTAAAAATAATAATCAAAAAATATTTTATATGTTTAATGTACCACACCTACTAAAAGCTACAAGAAACACTTTATTACACCGTTATGTAGACGGTAATAAAGTTACATCATGGCAATATGTTAATGATTTATATAATACTGATAAAAATGACCAATATCGTCTTGCACCTAAATTAACAAATGTACACGTTAATCCAAATAATTTTCAGAAAATGAAAGTAAAAATAACTGCTCAGATTTTAAGCGACACTGTTTCAGCTGCTTTTAACACATATAAGTTTAGGCATATTACCTGCTGAAGCTTCATTTACAGCAGAGTTTATAGATCGTTTTAACAAGCTGTTTGATATTTTAAATGCATCTACGCTTTCTAATAATAATCCTAACAAAAAGGCGTTTATAAACTCAGATAAACAAAAGGTTTTCTTGAATGACACATTATTTTTTCTTCAACATATAAAAGTAATAAATACTAAAACTGGAAAAGATGTCACACGTCCGATAACATAAATCAAATGTTAGATTATCACAATTAAGTCGTTGCTTCAGTTGTGGGAAGAGTTAAAACAGTTTTCAAGTTCTATACAATTTTTGTTTACACGACGACTAAATAAAGATGCGTTAGAGAATTTTTTTGGCACTGTGCGGACTCAACATGGTAACGTTTTTAATCCTACTCCAATCCAATTTTACTATTCATTAAAAAAGTTATTTTGTGTTAATTATTGTCCAGTTAATACAGAAAACTGTGAAATAGATTCTGATGAAATATTAATTGAATGTACAAACTTTCATGAAACTGATGTCAAAAATACAGACAGTTATTGATAATAATACTTCTGTTAATATGGAAATATTTAACTACAATATTCAGTTATATAATTATAAGAATTAAAAATTTGTATTAAGTGATAAATGAAAAGAAATTGTAGATTAAAGAGTTACATATATAGGTTTATAAAGTTAAGAATATTTAAATCTTTATCTGAATGCAATAATAAATGATGCTTACATTGCTAACAAATGTAAAGTTTTTTTACAGACTATAGTATAACAAATAAAGAAAATGAAAGCTCGGTCGAAGCAGACAGACTAGATGAAATTACAAATAAAAAACAAATAAGACTATCAAGAATAGACGATTGCGCGTTTCACAAATTGCAATAACAAAAAAAATAAAAGTGATAAAAATATAATTACAACAAGAAAAAGAATAAGAAGGAATAAGAATATAATCGCTCGCACAGATAAGAATAAAATTTAAAGGTACATCAGTTGAGTGAAAAGATTGTAAATAAAACCTTTTCTTTCACCTGTAATTCGTATATTTTTAAGCATTTTATATTTTCTTTTCTTTCCTTAAATTGTTTGACCTAAATAAGACAATTCATCAACAAAAATAAGTTGATTAAAATGATGACGGCCGTATCTGCTTTATTAGAAATTGCGTATTCTCTAATACAGCAATCTGTCTTACATACCGTCTGTTGCAACTAAAGATGTTTCAGGTATGTCAAATCTCTATTTGATAATAAATATATATGAATTTTATTATACATAAAGATATTTTTATTTTTGTAGGTGCTGAATATGTTTCAATTTCGCTTATGATTCCTTGCATAAAAGGAATATTATTAAAATTAGAAGCTGTTCGCAAGACATTAAGTTATCCGGCAACGATTTCATTTTATGAAAAAATTATCCAATTTATTGAAGAACAATTAATGCATTATGAGCAAAGAACGATTAGCAAAGTAACTACATTGATTGATCCAAGATTTAAGAAAGCAGGATTTCGTTCATCACTAAACTATGAAGAAGCAGTTAATATAGTCCAAAATCTTCTTGCTAATCAGTTAAAAACTTCTAATCAAACTGAAGAAAATGTTGATGAAACTCATTTTGATACTAACAACAAAAATATGGTTGAATCTCGAATTTTTAGTTTTATAGAAAATTCTTTTCAAAAAACTTCTACAAGCAATATAGATAACATTGCTTTGACAAGAAATTTTCTATCATGTCCAAACATTAATCTGTCTGAAGAACCTCTATATTATTTGAGAACTAGGCATCCAGAAATTTTTCGAATTGCCTTAAGATACTTATGTATTCCAGGCAGTTCTGTACCAGTGGAACGACTATTCTCTGCTACTAAACATATTATTTCTGATAGAAGAAACCGTTTGTTGCTAACAAATTTAAATACATTAAGTTTTTTAAATAAAAATTATGAACTTGTATTCTAAGAAAGAATGTTTTTAAATAAAATCCTCCTATATTCTCTCTTAAAAAAAAAAAGCTGTGTTACCGATTTTATTCCCGCTTTTCCGCGATACTGATTGATTCTCTCGCTTGGCAAAAACATGAGTAAATAAAATGACAGAATTAAACGATTATTAATCGATTATTTTGAAAGTTTAAAATCGATTGAAATTGATTCTTTAACATGACCGATTATGCCCATCACTACTCTAAGGCACCATTTTTCTTATAATGGTGGTACGTTAATAAAGCCTCTTTTCAGTACGTGCAAATTCATTATGCGGAAAAAAAAAGCGGCCCATCTAGCAACACTGCCATCCTTCTATACAGTGACAAAAGCCATGGGATAGAATCATCTCCGAGCCAAAATATAAAACCAATAAAAAAAAAAAACCAAAAAGAAGTGGAGGAAGACAACTCTCTCCATGAGGTTCGCTTCAGAGAAGAAACACCCGAATCAAATGGCCTAGCGGTCCGTCTTATATTCTGTCCGTGTCGAAACTTTAACGCGAGTTCGCCAGTGCGGTCGTACGCCGCGTAGCGGTGGCGCTTCGTACTGCGCGGTGCGCGCGCTCTGCGGTGCCCGATGTGGCGGCGTCGCTCGATGCGGCGACGGGCCGCCACATAAATTATTTTTTTAAAATTGTTTTATTAAGATTATATGTATTTATACGTAATTATAATTATATATTTATAATTATAATTATATATTTATAATTATAATTACTAAAGTATATCTCAACATGTTTTTCAATAGTTTTTCAAGAACCTTAAATGCTGTCCGTAACAGTAACCGGCCGAATCGACCAATAGTGTTTTACTCAATTTCTTACGATTACAGTTACGGAAATGTATGTGTGATGGCCTTTACAAAGTTGTATCTCTAATGCCAAAAACACAAGGCAAACTTAAATAAGATAGACTCTTTGCAGTATAAGCCATGTCCTATGAAAATATTACAAAGTTAGCCTTTTACAAACAAAATGTAATATTGTATAATGATGTCCAGAATCCTAAGCAGATATTCCTTGGATATCTGACTAAGATATCTTAGATGACTTAAAATTTTAGGCACAAAGTTATCTGACAATAAGATATTTCAGATATGACTTAAAATTGTAGGCATAAAGATATCTGATTATATCTCAGATATATTTTGTTGTGTGGGTATGTACATCAGCGTATATGTATGGGTATGTACATACATTTGATGTAAATACACTTCATGTACATGAGATATATTCTATGTATATACAGGCAGCGATCTCGTTCGAATATACACATTATGTATATCCATTCAATGTCTTACGTACATCCATAAATACGTAAATTTGTGTCTATTCTATGTAAGTACACAGTATATACAGTATATTTTTTTTACGTCATGGATATTCCATGCTTATACATAAGATCAGATGTTTACTGGCCACCGATAAGGGGCAAAATATCCTCAAAGCCGTGGAAGCCGTGGAAGCTCAAAGCCTCTTTTCATCGTCTAATGAACCGGAAAGTGAGGAGAGTAACGATGAAAATTATGATGTTTACAATTCCTATAACGATTTAGCAGAAAGAATTAAACTTGAGAATGTGTATTCTATAAAATGTGACGCGCACACATTACAGCTTGTTGTGAAAGATTTTCTTGCTACCACTATTAAGGAAATTATTATTCAAGCTCGCCAGACAGTAAAATCTTTGAGAACACGAAAGTAGGTAAGTTAAGTATAAATGTTGAAACATGTTATTATAAAAAATATTCTCTTATGTCCTGAAAAGTTTGACTGTTACAGATATTGTGAAAACTCTTATAAATATATTCAAAAATGAAACTTTATTGTATATACTACATATGTATTGCATATACTATATGTATATTATATGTGTACATATGTATATTATTACATATTATTTTTAATTAATCCCGAAAACTTCAATTGTACCTTTTTAATTTTAGGTATCAATTTTCACATTTACACTTAAAAAAACCTCAACTTGATATTCCAATAAGATGGAGTTTTACTTGTAATATGATAAAAAGATTAATTGAATTTAAAGCTTTTTGTGAAGAAAATTTACAAAAAAGCCAAAGTGATCCATTAATAGATTGGAATTTATTAGAAAAACTTCTAAGAGTTCTAACTCCTGTAAATTTAGCTACATTAAAATTGCAAGAAAAAAACCTCCTTTTGGGTGATTTCTACAAATTATGGCTCGATTTGAGAGTTGTCCTACAAACCATTGACATCAACTTATCAAAAATAATGGTTGAACAATTAAAACAGAGGGAACAAAATTTACTCAAGAATGAAACTATTGCAGCTGCTGTTTCTCGACCCTCGACTTCGTCGTATTCAAAAGAGAAAAAAGAAACATTTAAAGAAAATTACAATGCGAATGTACGCTTTAGAAAAAGTGAGTAAAAACGTTTTAATACATTATTAGTATATTAATTAATTGTACGCCTTAAATCGGTACTCTTTTCATAATATGTAAAAAATAATGGTTTATATTAGAAAAATTTTTAACTTAATTGTTTATTCTTTCATCTTAGAAACAGGTAGATTTGCCTTAAACGTTACAAATACCTTGTACATCAAGCTCTCTGTCTCAAAGTGAACTCTCCATGAACGAGGAATCTGTGTAAAGCATATTCTCCCTTTTAAGGACTTCTGTTGCAGAATTAGAAGTTAATTCTTCCTCAGAAGATGAATCTAATATCGCAATAGATCTCAATATATTGACGGCATACAGAGAAATTGATGCGTATTTTGAAAAACGTATAGACATCAACGAAAGTTTAATTGACTATTGGGAATGTCAGAAATATAAGACACCAATATTGCTCAAACTGGCTATGATTTTACATGGAGTATCTGTTACACAGACTAGTGTAGAAAGAGCATTTTTGGCGTTGAAATTTATTCTTACTTATCGTAGATCTAATCTGTCAAACGAAAATTTAGAAAAAATCCTTTTTGTAAAATTTAATAAAGATTATATACAAATTACATTTGCTCTCACTAACTTCTGCACTTAAATATTTTGCCTTGTGACTAATAATAAATATATGGTGTATTCGTAAAGAAATACTATACATTTTAATTTTATCTCTAAAATAAGGGACTTTGCATAGATATAGATTTGAAAATTAGAAAAATCTCTGTATTACTTCTTCCGGAAGATCAGATTATCAGCTAATAAAAATATTCGTTTCAGAATATATAGATTAATAAAATATATATCTTTGTAAAATATAACTTACAATCCGTCTTAAAGCAATTTAAAATTGTGAGAAATACGCGCGTTCAATAGTCATAATAAGACAGTTTGGGGGAATGTCTTGTTTTGCTTTCCTTGGGTTGTGTGTGCCATATATCTCGATTTTCTACTGTCCTAATAAAAAATTTACCATGGGATTTAGGAGGTACATTTTTATTATTATATTAAAATGTTTTATTCTAAATTTTCTATAAATTATTTTCAATTTACAGCTATAAATGTAGACAAAACCGCAATTGAAGAGCAATGGCGAAAAATAGGAACACTTAGATTACATTTCTTCAGATTTTGATGAAAATGTTGATATTTCAACATTTTAGATTGCTGTTTGGAATATCCGGAATTCAAGTGGAAACAGAAGCTTCGGTGATTTAGCTTCGTTTGCAATTCGTGCATTATCATTGCCTATTAGTAATGCTGATGTAGAAAGAGTTTTTAGTACTATGTCTATAGTTAAAACTAAAACGCGTAATGGAATGTTATTACCAATGCTCGTTGCTAATAGCAACTTGCTATAATACGTATTCATATTCATATGCGTGCGTTTAATACATGTTGTACAAAATATAAGATTATTGAACATATGTTTGAATTATTTAACAGTAATATTTATGCACAATCTTGTAACTCAACTCAAGAACTTATAATAATGATCTCAGTTTAATAGAAGCAATGGATCTCATTTTAGAAAATAACTAAAAGTTATGTATTATATAAAACTTTTATGTATTATTTATACAAAGCATATAAGATTGTTTCATTTGCAGAAATATAAAACTGTGTTATTTGTATTCGACAAAAATAAATATAATTTAAACTTCTAAGATTTAATTGGTCATTTTGTATAAAACAGAAGTTTTTTAATACAGACAACCAAATTTTTCAATATTTTTCAATATCTTATATTCAACTATCGTTAATTCCGTAAAAAAATCAGGTAAAAATTTCAATTGAATATATAATAATGTTGCGCGTGTCGCCCGGTATACTCCTCGGCCGCGCTAGTCAGCTGGCGGTCCGATCGATGATATCGATCGGCCGCATCGAGCCGTCATCAAGGAGAGTACAACTCCGAAGATCGTCAGATTTGTGCCTGTCTCCGTCGGACGAAGGCCTGTCTCGTCGTTAAACCTCTTTTATCCGAATACTATTATCATTCGTGTGTTACAATGAAGTTACTTGTATCCTTTTATCCCCTGTGTTCTTTCCTTATCGCGAGCGTGATTCCGCGAGCGTTCGGGAGTGCAATCGCGAGTGCCGCGCGAGCGCAACATTTTGGGGGCTCGTCCGGGATAGAAGTGAAACGGACTCATGGCCACGAACGGGAGCGGCGACCTCAGCAGAGGACAGGCGACGCGCACTGTCAAAGAGGAGGCGAGTTGCGACGACAGAACCTAGGTTAAAATCGTCGACGGCCGAAGCTCCCTCAGAGTCGTCGGCTTTGCAGACTATTCTGCTTGAAATGCAAAAGATGCGAGAGGAGTTCGACAACAGGATGCGTCGCCAGGAGGAGTTCCAGCGTCTCCGAGGGACCCCTTTCCAGCTAAGTTCCTCCAATAACGTAGCTTCTCGCGGAGCGGATTTTGATTTCGCGAATGCATTTAATTTCGCGAATGCGAGCGCACCTAACTTCGCGAGTGCGGGCGCATCTAACGTCGCGAGTACGGGCGCATCTAACGTCGCGAGTACGGGCGCATCTAACTTCGCGAGTGCGGGCGCATCTAATTTCGTGAGTGCGGGCGTATCTAACTTGGCGACTGCGAGAGAATTTAGATTCCCGCGAACGGGAGACGGGGATGGTCGTTCCGGGTTGAGCGTAAAATTAAAGCCCGATACGTTCGACGGGGCAGTCCCACTTCGCGAATTTTTGTCTCAGTTTGATTTAATTGCGCGAGCGAGTAATTGGAATGACGCCACAAAGGCAGTGGTGTTGGCGTCGTGCCTTCGCGGAAAAGCGCGTTCCGTCTTAGAATGCGTCTCAAATATCGAGGCATTGTCTTACGTGGAGCTTAAATCGAAGCTCGAATCACGCTTTGGAGAATGCCAGCTCGCTCAAACTTACTATACACAATTTACGAATCGCCGGCAAAAATTCGGTGAGGAATTATCTGCCTTGCGCGCGGATATCGAGCGTTTATCACGCCATGCATATCCAGAATGCGCCGAAGAAGTTCGTGAAAAGATCGCGTGCTCGCAATTTATTAATGCGCTTTCGGACAATTATATAAATAACGCTTTGCAATTAGAGGGCGTGAACTCTTTGAAATTTGCTCTTGAAAGAGCGAAAGTTATTAAAGGGGTCCGAGAAATCAATCGCGCGGGTAATTCTCTTTATGAACAGAATAAGAATAATTTCAAAAACAGAAATTCTAATGCCGACGAGGAGAAAGAGATAAATGAAGGTGAAAATACAGAAAGGAGGGAAAACAATAAATTTAAACAAAAAGTGCTACAGGCCTATTCTGAAAATTTTTAACGCATGCG
Organism: Tetramorium simillimum; assembly: GCA_011636635.1. Lineage (NCBI taxonomy): Eukaryota > Metazoa > Arthropoda > Insecta > Hymenoptera > Formicidae > Tetramorium > Tetramorium simillimum. The sequence goes on along the minus strand of VBVQ01004247.1, from coordinate 6,909 downwards.
TTATATGACTCTTAACGTATGCTTTACAGTTTCGTATTCTGTAATTATATCTTAACGCATGGCATCGTCAATATGCGTTACATTAACGTTAAGTTTGCGTTAATTTAATTTTTAGTAGAAAACGGCATTCTACAACCTATTTTAACGCATTTCGTAAAGCATTTTCTTGCGTTACATAAAGCAATGCTAACGCCGGCTATTAGACAGAGTTAACTGTCATACAACGCGAGTGCCATTACAAAAATTAATATTTTTTAATTCATTATATGTATATGGTACAGTTTAAATAAAAATAAAATGGCTGGTGGAATGTTAAATATATTAGATATTGAGGAGGAGCAAGCGATGCGGGAAAATTCCAAAATAATGAAAGAGTTAAGAGAAAATGTTAATGCGTTTGATTTGACTAACGAACAATTTGTACGTGTTTTTCGTATATCAAAAGAAACAGTAATTTATTTATGTGACTCATTGCAACATATTCTACAACGTAAAGGAAGAAGAGGAATAAGCGTAGAAACCCAAGTAATTATATATTTTATTTTATTAATTTTTTTACGTAATAATTATTAAATACATTTACTGTTTTTCATAAAAATGTAAAATATTGTATTATAAATATTGTATTGTCAATTGTGTTAACAAAAATATTGTTTACAGGTTTTAACTGCATTACGATTTTTTGCCATAGGCTCTTATCAAAAAGGTATTGGTAATGATTACTTGATATCTTTGTCACAACCAGCTGTTAGCAGAGCGATAAAAGCAGTGGCAGTAGGTATCACGGAATTGTTTGCCCATGAATGGATCAAATTCCCCAAAACGGAAGAAAACGAGCAACTTTAAAAGAAAGATTTCAACAGCAAAGAAATTTTAAAGGGGTGATAGGTTGCATTGATTGCACTCATGTCGCTATTATAAAACCCAAATGTCACGAGGAATCGTATGTAAACCATAAAGGTTTCCATTCGATTAACGTACAAGCAATAGCGTCACACGATTTGGAAATACTAAGTATAAATGCAAGATTTCCGGGAAGTGTTCGTGACAGTTTTATATGGAGACATTCTGCTGTAAGAGATGAAATGATGCGTTTAAATAATTCTGGAGATCAATCAACATGGCTTTTAGGCGATTCAGGGTATGGCTTAGAACCTTGGCTGATGACATCTATCATTGATGCACCAGAAGAAAGCGCAGAAGCAAAATATACACAGTGTCATGCATCTACAAGAAATTGTGTCGAAAGAACGTTTGGACTGTTGAAGAACGTATGGAGATGTCTTCTTAGTCATCGTGTATTACATTATGAACCTGTCATAGCGTCAAATATAATAACAGCTTGTGCCGTGTTACACAATATAAGACTCCATTATAATCTTATGGATAAAGAATTTGACATTGACGAAGAAGGTGAAGCTGCAGCAGTGCAGAGAGCTGCTCTTCAACAGAATATCGAAGCACGTAATTGTATTAGAGCGCGAGCAGAAGAAATAGTTGATAGAGATAGAAGAACACTTAAACCCTGGAAATCGATTACTAGAAACAAAGAGAATACAGAGAAGAATTCTTCGCACTCAATTCGGTTTGCGAACTGAAACTTAATAAATAAAAGGCAATTTTAATTTACATATACTTTTATTACGTCATCATACTTATCAGACATATTACAATCATATATATTATCTCATATTGTCTCTTGCCAAAAACAGAAATGAAACATATTAAAACAAAATATTATTCTTATTTAATATTCATTTTCATATATAAATTTTTTTTCTCATATAAATGTAATCAAGAACAGAACTAAAATATATCGAAACAAAACATATACTTAATATTATGATTTCTTACTGGAAACTTCAGCTATGTTAAATAAAACATTTAATGTTTGTTCATTTGTAAAGTTATGAATGTCTTGAGGTGTTCTGTTTGCTGTTCTGTTGCAGAAGCAATGCGGTTTAAAGCTATAACCATTGCCTAGTAATAATATATATAAATGCATCAAAATAATATTATAATTTTATTTATAAAATATAAAATAGTAAGTATGTATTCTTATGCATTTTTTTACAAACTGTACCTATAGTTGTATAAGATAATAATAGTGTATAAAAAAATAAATTATCGTATACCTGTAAACTTTCATTTTGCTTGTCTTGCGCATTTTTTACGTAATTTCGTGTTTCTTCTAAGGAAGAGCCTCTTGGACGTTTATCTATAAAAATGATAATGTTGATAATATTAAATATTTCTGCAATCTTTCGGTGCTGTGTAGGGATATACTTATTGCTGCATTTTGTTACACTTAATGTATTTGTTATAGATTTGCTCAATGATTCTTGTAAAGGTTTTGAATCTGAATCACGGGATTGAAATATGTGTTCATTGTTGACATTTAGTAGGACAGAATCTTCACACAATGGAAGTGAAATTGTATTTTCCTCTTCATTTATCCTTTTTTTCGTTACACTTAATGTATTTTTTGTGGATTTGCTCAATGGTTTTTTTAAGACTTGTGAACTATGGGATTGAAATGTTTGTTCATTATTAAAATTTAATGAGGCAGAATCTTTATATAATGGAAATGAAATTATATTTTTCTCTTCATTTATTTCTATACTATTTTCAGCTGTTGGTATTTCCTAAATAAAAAAGACATTTACTTTAATAAAAAAAATTAATTTTTTACAGAAATCATATCAAAAACAGTATTATTTGTACTATACTTACGTTCTCTTTTTTAGTAATAACGTTTTCATTATTTGATAATCCCAAAACTAATGACGACTCAATAATATCCTATTAAATAGACAGAATTTAATTTATATAATATTTATATATATTATTATTTATATATTTTATATATGTATATTTTTATTTATATAATATTTATTTTCATATAACACTCCTTATGAAAAAAATAACAAACCTCAGGCCGATCTCCAAGCCCTACTTCCATTACGGGTAAACCTACAGAGGATTCACCACCAAAAATTGACAATATTCTTAAATCAAAATCCTTCAATTGTATTGGAGTCTCAACATTGCCTGTCATTTTTTGCGCTGCTCTTGCTTTTGCTGCCCTACCTCTGGCTTGATTCCTTTGATCACACCAAAGCTACAACAAGCAATAATCCAGATAAAAACGCATGTAGAAAAATTAATTATGATACAAATTTATAATAAAACTTACTTTTTCCCAACCCTCTACATTTTTTGATGGTCCCTCCAAGCGATTTAATTCTTCACTTAGTTGTTTCCATTGGGAATCATGAGCTGGTTTTCCCCTCGCTCCTAACAATTTGCCTGTGGCAAATGCAGTATGGTTTTCCATATATGTAATCAAAAAATCTAATTGTTTATTAGATGTTTTAGGGGCTCTTGTCTTTTTTTGTACTTCTTTTTCCATACTGTAATAATATATTATTGATTAAATTAATTAGGATATGTAACTTAGACATTCTTTAGATTGTGTAAAAAAGTTAATTTTAATACAATTTACTTACTATAAACATGTGCACATAATATAGTAATGTTAATTATACTTAAATAAGTAATATATAAATATAGTAACACTTAAATACATTGTAATTGTGTAATATTTAGTAATATATACATATAGTAAATAACTTATACTTACTTTGAATATATTTTTTCAAATATCTACAGCTTTCACTTTAGCTTTTTCTTTCACTTTAGCTCTTTCTTTCACTTTAGCTTTTTCTTTCACTTTATCCTGCTTTATCCCTGTTAGCTTATGAAATATGTCATTTTCAGCGCGTACCCAAAGCAAACGTCTATGATTGGCGTAGAAGTTATTACGTCATCATTTTTTCCTAGTTCCTCTCCAACTTGCGTTATATTTCCGAAGATGTCCGAAGAACAAGCGATTCATAACGCAATTCGTAAATGTAGTTTATAGAATACAATTCTTACGCGCGATGCGTTACAAGTTAACGCAAATTTCGTTTACGTTATTATAATTTTCAGAATAGGCCTACTGGACGTGTGGAAAGTCCGATCATTTTCACTCGGAGTCTCCCAAAAACAATTAGGCGAAGATTACTTGTAATCAATTTATAATGCGCGTGTTGTTTTTACTTTTCAGAAAAAAATTGTTTTTCGGAGAAGAAGTTCTTCTGAGGCGACGGCTTTTTCTGACGGGGAACTTCGTTGGACAAGAAGGAGTCTTTCTTTTTTTAAAGAAGACTGCCTTGCCCATGGTTTTTGGGTGGTTTTTCCGTTGAGACGAAGGGCGAATGCCAAGGCTGGGACTTGGGGAGTCTCCGCAGAGACGCAGGGACCACAAAAGTCATTCTTCCCTCTTGTCCGAAGTTCAAGAACGAAGCACGCAACTTCATTGTGGAAGAAAGAAGCGCGCAAAAGGCCAGAAGAGGAGCACGGGAGGCGGAGTTGAGTGAGAGCTCTGGAGGAAGAGGACGCCTTGGAGACGCTTCGGTAGAACTTGGCCAGCCTGAGAAGAGGAAGTCTTCGAGGAAGAGGTCTCTCCCCGGGAAGACGGATTGGGAGCGAAGAAGGACGGAGCCCGGTAACCTGCAGCCGCAGCTCAGGGAGGGCAGAAAGCCGTCCGGTATCCCGAAAATCCGCTGAAAACTCAAGATGAGCGACAAGCTGCCTTCCTGATTGTCGGAACGACAATCTTGAAGAGAGAGGGGGGAGGGGGGGTGACAGTGTTGCGCGTGTCGCCCGGTATACTCCTCGGTCGCGCGAGTCAGCTGGCGGTCCGATCGATGATATCGATCGGCCGCATCGAGCCGTCGTTAAGGAGAGTACAACAACTCCGAAGATTGTCAGATTTGTGCCTGTCTCCGTCGGACGAAGGCCTGTCTCGTCGGTAAGCCTCTTTTATCCGAATACTATTATCATTCATGTGTTACAATAAAGTTACTTGTATCTTTTTATCCCCTGTGTTTTTTCCTTATCGCGAGCGTGATTCCGCGAGCGTTCGGGAGTGCAATCGCGAGTGCCGCGCGAGCGCAACAATAATATTAAATATATTAAATTTTATATATTTATATATTTAACATGTAATATGTAATTCTAACAAGTTGGAAACATTTAAATTTCGCGCGTAAAGGGTCTAGTGGGCGACATTGGGCTGCTTCAGCGCCGCATATTGGCGACTTTGTTGTCGAAAATTCTGGTCACCCTGCTCTTTGGGAAATGGAACATGGATGGAACTTCAGCATCAGATGACCAGACAAAAGTGGTCGCTGGTATTCAGTTGTATTAACTGACCTGACTAAAGAAGAATATGCTGATGAATATGATGAATTAAAATTTGACGATCCACGGAATTGTTTACGCGATAGCTTGCAGATGAATGACTGTAAAATATTCTTATAATCTACTTAATATTCGAGAAGAGACCTTTGACATATCACGTGGTTAGGCAGTGATCATTATTTGTTCCTCCTCAATGCGGACGGGTGGCGACGACGTCCGCTAGCTTGGGAAGACCGCCGCCTTCTCACTTCTCTCATAGCAGTCGATCAAGATAGTCATGAAGAAATATTGTAAGATACAGTCCGTAGCAATCAGAAATATAATTCGAAAATAAATATAACGGCACAACTTCAAATTCGTGAAAAATAAGTGTTTTATTTTGTAAACGTTATTCACCTAAGAAACAATGGCGATGAAGTTTTACGCTTGTAACGAAGTTACTTGTAGTGCAATGACTTAACAAAATTTGATTAATTCGTGTATATATATTACAAGAGAGATCGTGATTCTTTTTTATAATTCTGCAACACGTATACACATACATACAGGGTCATACACGATCAATATCTGTGATGATTACGATAATATTATCGATAAAGATGTTTTTCTTGCCTTCGTTCCTCTTCAATTGAGAGCAGATGGCATTATCGTTTGGACAAATGAAACTCCTTCATCAATCAATTACTGTAGAACAATCAA
>VBVQ01004246.1:0-15437 GCA_011636635.1 Tetramorium simillimum | reverse complement strand
GGGGAGGGAAGGGGGGGGAGGGATTTTGTACAGAATGAGCACACGTTTTGTACGGCGCAGCGCAACAGCGGTTCCTGGATCTCGTGCAAAATGGGAAGTAATTAAAGCTTGACGCGTGCAGCTTAACCGCGTCCTATAAATCCGGGCTCGATACTTCTTACCGGCGGAACCGGAATAAGGAAAATATAATGCAGCCAGTTTGCGCGCTAATACATCTATTGTTGTAACAAGAATACATCGCGAAAGTGCAGCGTCTTCGTAGGTTGAACCTTTCTTGAGCTACAGGATAATGAAAATGCACACCATATTCAGTTATTATCGTAATATAAATCCGTAAATCTTGTCTCTCACTTTGTTAACGTTAGAAAAATTGATAACGCCATTCCGCGATTGCGACGTTAATTCATCTGGCTAAGACGCTAATGAGATCTTGCGCATGCAATGAAAGTTTATATTTCGCGTATTTGACATATGATCGTTATTTCTATAGAATTTTGAAATGCATTACACTTTGTTCTTTTCTTTAAATAAACTTGCATAACTATTTCGGTAGAAATGCACATAAAAGAAACGTTTGTTCTGGAGTTGTTCCTGCGACCAACTCCACCGTATATACAATTTTAAAGAATTCTTTTCATCGACTTGCAAAGTTGCGTACTGGGATTTGACGAGTTCTTGTGTACAAATGGCCACTCCGGTTGGATGAAATCGTCCACCGTGGTTCTTAGAATTGCGATTCGTCATGTTGGGACTTCTGCTTAGGACAGTAAGAGAATATTTACGTAAGAAATTGGGGTCAAAATGGAACTGCGGAACACAATTTTCGAATAATGTCTTCCATTGAAAATGATTACAATAAAGAAAATGAAATTTAGAAAATACACTCCCATTCACTCCATAGGTGAATAAACGCCTACTTAAAATACTTAAGCTATTATTATTTAATTAGCTTTCATTGTTACATAATATCTAACTGTTATTATTATATAACTGTGACAATAATGTTATTTCAATTATTATTATAATACGTTTATTATGTTTATGCGTAATAATTACATAACAATTAATTTAACACATTCCAGGTATTTAACATATTTGCCACATATCACTCTAGAAATATATAATACGCGATTCAAAGCTTATAGTATATCTCCTTTGAATTTTGCTTTCAAGCATTAGCACAGATCAATATAAAATCCTGTCGTTCTTTCACAAATTCTCCGTAAAGTTTCTGAATTGCATAAGATAGCTACGTTTTCAAAATATTATTTACACGTATGCAATATATTATCTCTCCGTCGACACTAAATTTTATATTTTTCAAAGTTGTGAAAACTTCTACTGCAATTTGTATTCTCGTTGTACTCATCCCTGAGATAGATTAAACAACGAATTCCGTAAATAATTTCCGATGTACGCCAAGAAGAATTTTTGGAAAAAAAAATTTACGATTTGTTGCGATCTTGAAACGTGTTGTCAAGATTAACAGAAAATTATCTGAAATCCTACTGATAACTTTAAATTCTCTGTGAGTTTAAAAAATATATCTCTAAATTCTCTATAAAATATTTTTCCTCTATTTTTCTCTATGTAATATATTTCTATATAATATTTTCATTTATAAAAAAAACTTCGTTGAATTTAATTACTTAATTTTGTTACTGCAAGGGAATTATGTGTGTGAGAAATAGATTTAATAAACAAAATCTTCAAAATTAAAAATATGTCTTACCTCAAATATCATATCGTATTTTTGCTTTTTAATTAGATTATGAATTTGTAGAATTTTTAGATTCCATTAATTCGAAATATATTTACATAAATTTTTGTATTTATGAACAAATAAATTGATTACATTGTTAAGGGGATATTATCCTATGAGTAATATCTCGCTTAATGATTACACATATTCTGCGTTCGAGATATAAATTTCTCAAACACGCTTGTGTACGTATCCATTCATCAGCGCAATCTGGTTTACGCTAACACGGAGGGAATTAAATTGCGAGATAGTTAAAGCAACTACCCAAGATGCGCATGATACTTTACGTAACGATCCGGATAATACGGAAAATCCGATTTTATAAGCCGGCAAGGAGAGAAATCTTTACTAGGAAGATATTCCTCTTTCGACACAACTCCGATTTCCCGTAATTATTCCTCATTACCGTTGAGAACGATTGCGGTAATCCGAGTCCGTGTCAAGAAGATATGCGGGGACAGGGGATAGAAATGAGGTGAGGGCGGTAGAGTGGCAGTTTGATAGAGGTGATAGAAGGAAGAATGGAGTAGCTAGCTGTCACGATTTAAACCAAAGGGAAACGACTAGGTATTCTTCTCGCGGTGGCCCTTGTTGCCGGATTTGTAGAAAAATCCGATAAAAAATTCCACCGCTAGCCTTAATACGGAGCAAGGACATATTTATTGGTAGAGTATGAAAATATCGGTTGAATATTGCCAATTCGCATTTCCTGTATGAAGAACTGTAAAAATATAAATATAATATAGCTGAGGAAAGATTTTCCAGAATGGCAAATGTCAAGTATAATATTAAGCGAAATATCGTTTGCGTTGTACATTCAATTCATATTACAAAACATCGTTCTTTATTTGCGATAATAACACGACATTATTATTGGCAATAATTGGAAAGCAATTATTATATTCTTGAGATATTTGCATTTCTTATATGAAGAACTGTAAGAATATAAATATAATTTAGCTAAGGACAGATTTTCCAGAATGCAAATGTCAAGTATAATATTAAGCGAAATATCGTTTGCGTTGTACATTCAATTCATATTACAAAACATCGTACTTTACTTACAACAGTAACGCGACATTGTCATTGGCAATAAAATATTCATAATTGGAATACAGATGACCGTTATCGATTGTATTTCATATGGTTGGGGCAACGATTATTGCCAATAAACTGTTCGTTCCGTTATTGGACATATAGTAGTAAAGAGAAAGTCCTCGTGTCTTACGTTCAAGGAAAATTCCCATATTGTAGGAATATTTTTATAAAACTCTTTTCTCTTCCTTTCGTTTAAGATCTCATCTCTTGATCGCTTTATTACGAAAATTGCAATTGTTTACTCCGAGTTTTTCCTCATAGATTGAAAAATGATATTCGAATCCAATCATAAATTGAGACGTACACTGAAAAACCACAGATCACAGAAGCCCATTAAAGCTTTATTCTATCCAGCAGATATTCGTAAAATGGGAAATCGGTCTGCATAGAAACAAAATTGAAAAAGTTGATTATTCGTCAGAGAGATGAAAAATTCGAACATCGCCGAGAGCGAAATTTTATGTGTTATAATAGAATCATTATGCAATACACGTGAGCACTGACATGGCAATTTTCTATTTTTCTTTCGTGACATGCATTGCTAACAACATGGCCAGTGATCAGTTGTCGGGGACTGTCCAGCGAAAAACCTTTAGAAATCTAAAAACTTGTCTGAATAATGGCTAACATGAAATAAGCTTTTACATATTCAGTATGGAAATCCTCACAATTGAAAATAATTGCATGGTTTTATTCATTCTCGAAATTTAATTTTATCTTGACAATTGCTAAAAAAATATGTATATAATCTTATCTTTTTATGCAAATTACTCCGTTCTCACTGAATATTATTACGGTTAAATACCCTTGGCTAAACTTGATTTTGCATTTTCTTAAGCAAATCGATTAAATATACTTTTAATTTGTGAAATAAAATTTTATCTAATAAAAATGTTTATTTATACTTCTCTTCATTACTTCAATTACTGATAATTTTACTGAATTACTGAAGATTTTCTAAGTAAATATTAGACGCGAAAAAAAACTAATAATCAAGAAAATAAATTACGATTTAAAATTTATTCCGATGCAAAATAAATCGATCATCTCTATTTGCAATTGTGATACGTCTAATTTCTGTAATCGACGGAATGCGAATTTTATATAATTATTATCACTTTAGGCGATAATAAAAATTATTTGCATTTAATTTACATGATTATATTAAAGTTATTAAACTAAACACTAACGCATACATAATCTAACGCTTGCTTTATTTATGATTTATTTTACAAGTTTTAAAGAAATGTAAAATAGCTTCTATTAATTCTATGAAATCAATAGAAAAAAAATTAAGTAAATCCGTTGAATATCAAAAGTTCTGCTGCAGAAAAAAAATTCCGAATCTTCTAGATTGTCCTCGGTAGCGATCATTTTGTTAACGAATTATAATTATTGAATAAATCAGATATTATTGTACATAATACAATTTTTTCGTATATTTTCGTTATAATTTATGATCATTATTAAATGCACAAAATCAATATATACTGTAATTATTAAAATACACACATCTCTCTTATCTTTTAAAAATTCAATAAAAACATGGATAAAATAATTTATCGTGAGAAGCGTAACTATAAACGGATATATTTAATAAAACGACTTAATAATTAACTTCGATATTTTGGATTGGCAGAATCCACATGCCCGGCAGAAATAATTTTTCTCATGAACGTCAAAAATTAAAGAACAGAATAATTATAACTACTGCTTATTTCAAACAAATTAACAAGACATATTTGAATTTATTTTATTTGATGATTTTAATTTTTCTTTTATGTTATTTCTTTTTATTCTTTTATCTTTATTTTATTTTCATTGTCTTTACTTTTATAAATTATTATTATATTGTCTATTTCATTACTATCTTTTTATAAAAACAGAAACAATATTAATACAATGAGAATAATTGAGAGAATATTTGTCGAGAAGAATATAAAATTTTGTCTTATTAAAATTTATGTGTGTCGTCTACCAAAATAACCGTTTCCCGGAATCCGAATTTAATTAAAAAAGAATCCGGATTTAATTTTAACTCTGCAACGAGGACTTTTAATTTTCAACGGATCACCAACCGATAAGAATCTTTCACAAAAAAGATCGTTACGATTTCTTGTTGATACGAACATTCATTAATGTCCATCTGATGCGAAGAACATCAATAAAGCCCATACGCCAAGACAACGATCGCGTCCAAGAACGTAAAAAGATCACCTTTTAAGATATTTTTTGTAACTGTAATTTTGTAATCTTGTAATTACTTCTACGTAAAATATATCGTTTTAGAAATTCTAACTTTTGTGATAACTGACGATAATATCAAATTTCGAATATTTCGTAATAATTTTCATAATATACTCGCAATTCTGTAATATTAAAAACTTTAAATGGACGTTAAATTTCGCGAGCGAGAAGCTAATATTTGATTATTAATTTAACATTCAAATCTTCATATTTTCATATTCAATAAAGTTTTTATTGATAAAAATCGAATAAATTTTGGATAGTCGACAAGATGATGATTATAAAAAAAAAGGGACAAAAATATATGTGTATATGATTTTAATTAAAAGTTAAATTGATAAATTTAACTTTTAATTAAAATCATATACACATATTCGAATTGCGACATTTTCTACTTATTATTCTGAATTATCTGAATAAATAATTGAAAGATAAAAAATAAATAATATTCTCTTCTGTACATGATATTTTATATACATAAATTATTACTTACCCAAAGGATGTTTCTTTCTCTTTTCAATCTGTTAGAGTTGACATTTCTGTATACGCACTCTTCTCTCTTCGATACACACACTCGCGATAATAAAGGAAACGACTTCCTTTGTTTTGTAGTACTTTTTCGACACACAAAACGCGGGTAATCACAATCGCGCGATATTTTGCACGGCATTGTCGAAAACGCATTAATCGTGATTTGTTAGTAAAAACGACATACTCTCTGTTGAATATGGTGTCATTTAAACATATCAAATACGCTATATAAAAATCATTAAACAACTGGTAGCAATGCAGTATTTAAAAAAGTCGCTTTTCCGTCGTTAGGCTTTCACACACTTTCGGAATACTCAAAATACTAGAATTACTATATTTATCAAGGTACCCTTCGTCCACGATCAATAAAATCATTCATGAGAGACATTATGGTAAAATAAATTTAATTAAATAGGGAAGCTCCGATAAATTCTTTAATTGCTGAAGGCGAGAAATATTTTTCACGCACTAAAAGATAAGTGCTTAATATCTCATGCATTACGAATTAATTATAAATGTGCGATCGATGTATGACGATTTTTCGTTACATTCGAGCACCATGTATTATTCCATAATTTGCGAATGATAAGTAAATTTTATTTAATTATATTTAATTTGGTAAAAAACTCAAAGCGTGCAGTACGAGATATTCGATTTAACCGCGGCATTAAAGAAATAATTGGATCGCCGGTTTTTAATATTACGATATGATAAATTAAATTTTCTGTAAAAAAATAATCACTCTTTTTCATGATAGGTACTTAATACGATCGCGTTTCGATGATAATGTGAGAAATGTATGTACATATGCAGAGAGCGGCTCGCTTCATTTACGACTCGCCGGGTCGTGCGTTGCCGAGTGAATGATAACGCGCACGCGGCGGCCTCGCGTCGCGTCGCAATCAAAACAAACATCAAGGCCACATACCAGTCAGCCTCGAAATATCACTACGAAATAACTCGATACGTATTTCCAGTTGTTTCGTAGTGATTTCGTAATGATACGAAGCATTTCCTGATAACGAGCCTGAGAGCGAGACTGGCCTTGGCCTCTGTTTCGATAGTGACGCGTCGCCGCCGTGTACGCGAGACCGCCGCGCGCCGCATTATCATTCATGCGGCGACGCTCGATTCAGCATAAGTCGTTCCATATTCCGTTAAATTACACGTCGCGCGAGACGTAGTAAAATATATCGTTCGTAGCTGAATACATCAAATTCGATTATATGTATCTATTATACAATTAATTAGTCTATTTATGCGACTAATAAACTTTCGCGATTAACTTGTTGACTGTCGAGTGAAATTTCTATGTCACATATGAATGAAATTTTCGGTATTGTACACGTGATAAAATATCATAATATGATAATATTCATATGTGTGTATTTATATTTTACACTTGCAATTATTATTTTAGACTAATTTCTTAATATTAATTATATTTATAGAAAAATTATGAATACTGTTTACGAATAATTGTATGCATTTTTATTGGGTCTAATACTGCCGGCCACCGGTGATGAGCTTGGTATTCAATATATTAACATGCCGGCTTTATTGAGACGAATATTTCGCGTGACTTATTAATTTTCCATAAACAATGAAAGCAATATGAAATGAAAATTGTTAATTGTTGCTTTATTATGATACTTATTAATCAATAAGAATTTTTTGCTTAAGTGCTTAAATTTTCGATGCATGTCGCTTTAAATTTCTTGCTAATTAGAACATAATTTGTTTATTATTTTGAATTTCAATTGCAATTTCGTATGATTACGTGCTCATGATTCATTAACTCGGCTTTATTAATCGCACTACATCACATGTATAATTTGTATAATTAACAGGTTTAGCAGGTGTTGTGTACGAGTGTCGTGTACGAGTGTACAAAGGATTCTGAGAAGAAAAAGGAAACCGGAGAAGCATCAAGAGAGACAACGACGGTGAGTAATTTATTATATTTTATTTTCTTAATAGAGCGCCATAAAAATTATATATATAATATTTATTCTTATAAAAAATAAGTTATTTTTATATTCTAAATTATTATAGCCTATCCCTCGATATTTATCGATAACTTTCATATTACTTGAAACAAAGACATTTAAAATAATAAAAAATATGACAGGAAAAATTATTTGTAATTTTACCGCAAGAATTATTTCTCAAATATTATATCGCATAACTATTCTCATTCCTTATTTATACGAATTTTATAAAGTAGTTCCATACAATAGAATTGTGATATTACGCTTTGAATTAAAGTACAGAGGCTATTAAAATGACGGTAGCAACAAATCCAGAGAACTTCCATTATATTTGAAAAGCTAATTCAAACTCTGTTCTATCGCGAAGATAATCATGAAATGAGAAATCGGTCTACATAGAAATTGGAAAACTTAATTATTCGTTGGAGGCACATGGAATTTGAACATCAGAATTTTACGAATTGAAATAATCATTATAATTCACGGCACGCTGATGGAATCGATTTGCCATCTCAGTTTCGCGTCATGCATTACTAGTGACACGTGGCCAGGTGCGACCAACTGTACGGGAATTATCCGGTGAGGAACTTTTTGACCTCACTCTCCCCGGCATAGAAACCGAAACAGAAGGGACGTGATAATGAGGGTAATTCAAAAGAGAAAGAGAGAAGGAGAATTGCCCATATAAATTTTCCCTCACTTAAGCTTCAGATTAAGTTCCTCATTCGCCAGGAGAGCTCGTGCGTTAAGCGACGCTTAGCAAACTGGTATCGACAGTTTTTCATAGCAAAGTTTCCCCACGTCGTTTACATGCACGCTGACTCAATTTACCGGTTTTCCGTGTATACAATATTCCGTTGTATATAAATGTCTAAAATTTTGCTTCGCATCTGTCTAATTTAAAACGCCAAAAAGACTATACATTAGTTCCTGATTAATAGATTAATTTTGAATGTTTTAAATTCATTTAAACTTTTAATGTAATGAGAACGTTATTAATTTTGAATATTTTGTTTTGTAAATTAATATACAGTCAAAGTTTCTTCTTCGCTGATTTATTATTCGTGGAGTAAAAATTTATAATCATAATCTCTTTTTATTTGCGAGAAAATTTCCAGTGTATTCACAATCAAAATTTGCAGCAATTTTTTTCTATTATTACTGTTACATATTATAATTTTATTATATCAATTAATAAATAAAATAGTCTTCGTGAATTCTCAAGAGAGAAGTCTGAAAAAAAAATAAAAGAAGCCGAATATAAACTTGGATTCAGGAGCAAAGTATCGTAAAACAACAAAAAACCGTAAAACAAAAAATTATCAAATTTTTAAAATTAGTGTCTAGTCAATCGTCTAATAATATTTGTTGCAATTTTAATAACATATGGATCTCAGAAAATTACACAAGTTACACAATTATGTTAAATATTAATTATATGATTAATTGTTAATTTGAAATTAAACTTTTTATATATATTACGATAACATTTTTCTTAATTTTTAATTTTCTTGGAACGCATTTTCAATACTTCCATATATTCTATCATTTGTGGCACTTTGGCGAAACATATTCTTTGCGAATAAAGAGCTTTGACTGTATTACAGAATAACAAACATCTAAAGTGCAAACATTATTTTTCCTTATATCTTTTTTCGCGGAATAAATGGCTCACCTTAGTTGAAATTCAACGTCGTTTCTTCTACGTGGATTTAACAATAATGACAAAAATATAAATGCAAATCTCTCCAGCTTGTTATATTTCTATCTCTCTTATACTTTTGCTTGTCTCTATATACGGACCACAAAAGATACAGTATTACGTCGGATTATGAAAAAAGTGAATCAGCTCAGAGGCTTTTAAGGGCTACTGCGAGACTTAGACGAAGGCGTTGCAAAAAAATCTCATATGTATATGAAAATAATAATCCTACACATTTGAAAATTATTTAAATTTGTATTTTTTTAAATGTCAGATGATAATAATAATACGAAGATAAAAGTTATTTCTTCTTTACAAGCAAACTTTTATGTAAGAAATAATCTTACTGCAGATATATCTCTGTTCACGAATTTCAAAAGAGTTCTTAACAATATTATTTGATAATTTCGTAATTATATTATAAAATATACAAGTAAATAACATATATGGTATACGTTTTAATTAGTAAATTATTTTTCGTTTATTAAACATTATTTTTAATTGAAAATTTTTAATCGAATATATCCACATTCCATGAAATATTAAAATCCCCGTATTAAAAGCAATTCTATGTTGCTTCTCAGAATTTCATTTCTGATACTGTCTCTCCCAATTTTCGCAACAAACGTAAGTCTCGTGAGATTAATACGTCAAACGTGCACGTGCACGTTGTAATGTCAGTTCTTTGTATTGGTTTGAACTTCCGATGTATCTAAAGTATCTTGTTTAAGATGAAATTCCATTTGCTGTTTACACGTTCATTTCAATTTCGTACTTCTCGAGCACTAAACTATCTACCCTTTGCAACAAAGCTCTTTGATGGTCAAGTTGTTTGACAAGTTAAGTCTAGAAGGACTTGCACGACGATTTTCTTCCCGAGCACGCTGTAAAGTGCATTCAGTGTGGTAATTTAATAAGAAATTCATTTTTAAGGTTGTGACATTTATATCATCCAAAAAAAAATTATTTTGATATACGTGGAATCCTCTAAATCTTAGAGGATTTTACTCTTATATTGACCTCAAAAGGATTCCTCTGAAATCAAAACTTCACTTTCACTTTATTGAAAGAGGAATATATTTACTGTAAAACAATAAACTTAGAATATGAGATTATAGGAAAAATCACTTTGAACGTAAAATACTTTTTTTTTTGGGTGATCTATCAAAAAACTTTCCGGCTAATTGATTAATTGATCAGAGAAAAGATTGTTAGGCAAAGTTGGTTATTATAAAGTTAACTTGTTACCTTTTAAAATCCACAAGAGAGAAAATAAAATTTAAGAATTTATTATTCGATGTTATTTATAAATGTGCTTAATAAAAATCATGACTCCAAATCAACGAATATCGAAGTGGAACGAAGGAGAGAAGAGCTTTCTCTCATACATTTTAACTCCAAAAAATATTCTTTCAGCAATATCGTATCACGGTTCGGCCGTAGTGTTAGTATAAAAATGTCACCGCAGCTAAAAGAAAGCTTTTGTTTTATACACGTTGTCAAAGGACGATATTTCATTGTTACCTTTACTTTTCCGGAAGCGCGGATGGCTGCCTGTCAGAGGAAAACAAACTGTGCATGAGCAAATGCTCTCTCTAAAAAATTGAAATTTCACATAGATATCGCGTATGTACTCGACATGTATTATGCGACCATCTGGTCTCGAGTTTTATGGCCGAGAAAAACTTCGGATGCTGGCGAATACTTTATAGATCAGACGACCATGCCAGCACTAAATATTCTATGAGACCAATATCTCGGCGCGCTGTCGGTGTGCAAGAACGTACGGTATTATGTGTGCCGTACCGGCAGGCGTGTTTCGGACGCGCGACAAGCGCGTAATCTCTGATCGATGATGTGGTAACATAGCCGGGAGAACGGATAAATTCGGCGAAGCTTGCGGGATAATAACAAGAAGAATGGCGCGTGTAGAGTACAAGCACGCCTCGTGCGCGTTCGTGGGAATTAGAATTTCCGCTTTATAAACCCGCACAAAGCGCGTCCGTGAACGCGGAAGCGAGTAATGTGGTGTGCAGTTACAATCGCGAACGGAATGGAGGGTCGTCGGTCGGGATTTATGACGGTCGAAATAACGAATAGCCAGAAAACGTGTAACGAAAACTAGGGACGACCGCATTATGGTCGGAAATTGTGAAAAGGATTTTCTCGGTGGCCGGAGAACGGTGACCGGTGACTCGACGTTTAAATCGTCGACGCGCCGCTCGTCTGTTTCTCGTGATAAATAAACTGTGAATTCTATCGTCCATAAAATAAAGGAAAGAATTAGGGAATATAATGTACCCATTGTATTTCAAGTTCCTAAGTACAAGTATTCAGTTCATAAATTAAATTTATAAAATTTATGTTTCCGCAATACAAATTACAGCAATCATTACTTATTCAAGTAATAATGGTTTTTTAAAAAAAAGATTAAAATTTTGACATTTCGTGAATATTTTAGTTCATTTCATCAAGGAAAATCCTGATACAATATTGAGAATCAAATAAAAAATTCACGTGGCTTAAATCCAAAAATATTCATGTTCTAATATTCATGTACATTGCAAAAGCTTCAAATATCAAATAAAATTCTGCTTTGATGTCAAAATTTTTGTCTTTGATGTCAATTTTTAATCTATTATAACTTTTTTTTTAATAGAAGTACAATATAATTATTGTACAACTTTTTTTAAATAGAAGTACAATTTAATTATTGTACAATTGTCAATTAAACTAATCATTTAGTAGTTGGGTATTTATCTTGCTTATTCGGAACAAATAGCCAAAGAATAGGTATTGATTGGCGCGTTCTACGGGGGGAAAAAGATGCTGTCTCGGGAAATCGAGGTGTATTGCGATCACACGTGCTAGTTCTCAAGAGCAAGTGATTACTAACAATGACGAACGATTTTTTCTGTGTAACATTAATTTCTAGATCGTAATAACACGTAAGTGAAGTAAATACGAGTAGAAATAATTGATGAAGTCATTGATCGTGCAATTTATATTGCTTGAAAATTCTCATTGCCAGGTAATGTTTATGCTTCATTCACTTATTGAAGGACGTTTACAAATTTGATTATGTAAAACACATTAATAAGATATAGGTAATAAAATATAATAATAATCTATTTTTTTAATGTATTAAAAAATCGGGATATAGATTTGTATAATCATTTAATTTACGCTATAAATTATTAATTATAAGTTAGACTTATAATTTATAAATACTAATGTTAATATACTTAAGCTTTAACGTAGGCTATGGCTTTACCAAATAGTTATGTTAAATTTAAATTTGGTCAAATACGAGAGAGATAACTAATTGCGACGTATAACAGTAGACGGAATTAGTAATAACGGATGGAGTAAAATCGCTCGAATATTTTCTCGCCCACATCTCTTTCTTTTTACAACTTGTTTCTCTGTTCGTTCTCTCAGGAAATTAATCTATTAGGATTGATCTTTCAGGAAATTAGTCTATCCGGTAAAACTCGCTCATTGACATAAACCGGATACGGCTATAGTACCGATAAAGAGCTAAACTCATTGAGAAACGTAATAGAAGCGTCAGCATCTCAAAGAGCGATAGAGTTAATATTTTTATATCTAAGTATATATTAGTCCAGAAAGTTACGAATATTTATTATATATATTTCTGTTCGCTATATTCGATCATTTTCTGATATAATATCGGATAAGAAATAATAATAGACATATATAAAGAATTGAACAGGTTTAATAAATCATTGATAATGAGAAGCTATATATAAATGATTATAAAATGATTTTTTGTTTTATTTCAAATTTTTTAGAAATGCAAATAACGCATATTGGAATAAACTATTTTAATCTCTTAACACGCAGCACACATAAAATTTCGCTTAACCTTTTATTTTATCGTATTAAAGATCATATTATATTAAAGTTGTAGCAAAATTGAAATATAGCCTTCGATAAATGGTTTGTAGTAAATAATCGATACGATAATCCTTTATTTTACTCAGGAGCGAAAGAATCGATATATTTCATTGTTAGACAGTATTTATTGTTTTCTAGAAAGTTCAAATTGTGTACAAAAAGTACAATATTATTCGATCACGATTTCGTATCACGTATCGCATGATTTTACTCGATTTTAAAGAGTTTATACGGTGTGCACGTGGCGGAAATGCGGGCCGCAGTGCTGTGCAAATTGATAGTACGTTTAATTGTCTGATGTGTGTGAAAAAGAATTTGTTATTTAAAAGAGATTTACGAATATTGTTGCGAGTTTACGAGTATGAAATCCAAAGGTGCTTAAAATTAGTATTCGATATATATCATATAGAATTACAGATTTAACAGATATTTTCTGCTATCAAATGGAAACTAGATGAGGGTGCAAAATGCAGAGTAGGCAACAACGAACTAGCGATCAATTTTTTTCTACATTCCATCGATACTTTACAACCGAGTTCATTTCTCTTACGCAAGCTCTTTTAAAAGATTTTTTTTACGTGCGACGTCTTTTAATAATAGGTATTTGCTTCGAGTGCGATGTAATTGAACGGCGCAGCTGGCGTCCAATATAAATTTAAATCGCTCGCACCTCCATATTTGCATACGGAGTGTGTATCCGATAGAAAAGTAGTGCCAACTGCTATCAGGATTTTGTTCTTCAAACTGATTTTTCAGTATGCATGTCTTGATTAAATTTAAAATTTCCTAAGTATTCATAAAATACGATTGCGGCAATAGTATATTAAATTTACGTTTAAAGTTGATGTACTTTCCAGATTTTTCCACAAAATGATGAATGAAAAATGGTGTATTGTTATTTAGTTAGTTTATTTTATGATATATTTAGAAAGAGAATATTGTACAAAGCAAATACAAGCGATGGAAGTTATTTATCGAAACTTTCTTTGGCAGTGAATGCTCGTGATGAGATTTTATTTTATCGAAATATACATAGATGACATTCAATAGGTATTATCCATTTTTTATTTGTGATGCAATTTGAAATATTTCTCATTCAGAATGCAATATAAAAATTATTCGCTTAAAAAACAATATCAGTTACTCTGGCGTGAAATTTTTATAACATTGAATTTTGCCTTTTATTTGAAGTGCAGTTATTAGAATTGAATATCATGTTCAATATTTCATTAAATATCATTTTAAATATTTCAACTTGCGTTAAAATTTTTAACCCTTTAATTATTAAAATTATAGTAAAGTATTAAAATAAAATTTCACCGAAAATAAAAATAAACTTTGTATATTAAAAACTTTATATTATAATATAATTTTACGTATAAAAAAATTATATATACAAATAAAAAAAGATATTTTCTAAACTTTTTAGTTTCTCATTTTAGTTACTATTTTAAACATTTATATGATATAATATATGGACTTAACAAAATATTTAATGACTAATATTTGATAATTATTAATTAACATTTTGACAATAGAAAGAAAAGAAAGAGACAAGATTTACGCATGCTATTCTGTTTTTATGTCTCTTTTTATGGGACAAATGCACGCTCGTTGATCATTAAAAAGTTGCTGAAAGCTCTGCAGCATTTTACCGCAAAAGTATGAAGTACAGCATTTACTTGTTGTTCTTAATTTGTCGTGTTTATACCGAGTCAGACGGCAGAAAAATAAACGTAGAGATAATACAGAATGAGAAAGATAAAAGAGGGAAAAGGAAGAGAAAGAAGGATCTGTCCGTAAACGTTGAACGCGATAATAACGCGTCACAACACAAACAATGCTTGTATCCAGAGAAAAAACTGCGTTTGACTTTTGATATAACACGTCCTTTTTTTATATGCGAACATTAATTTTCTCATGCCACTAGCTAAAACGAAAAGCATATTTTGCGATCCGTTTTACGATTTCCAACGTGAGTTACGATCGTTTCGTCCAAATGTTCGCGATCTTTGACACTTCATCTCGAACAGAAAATTTGTTGCACAACACAAGAGGCATGAATATAAAATGCTCTGTATAATACTTAAGGTGGTTCTTCAGTGACTCTCCTAGTCAATATCGCTACCTATGTGAAACTTTTTCAAATTCATTGTAATGATTCCTAAAAATCATTCGAGAATTA
>VBVQ01004245.1:1567-15441 GCA_011636635.1 Tetramorium simillimum | reverse complement strand
TTTTTTTATTTTTTATGCAAATAGCTTTAGGTTATTGATCTGTGATTTGCGGCACAAATTGGCACAAGCATAGCACATTGTAGCACAATTGAGATAAATACGAAATTCGAAAAGTACGGGGCTATCTTCACACAGGTTAATTCTTCCTCCTTCCCTTTGTCACTGTATACCGTATTAAATTTCACGCGACTTGCTTCGCAAAAGAATACATTGCAATTTTAACGTAACGCAACATTATACAGATGTATATTATACATAGTGTGTATAGCAATTAATAATATGAAAAAATCATTCATGCAACAATTGTATACTTGACGTTTTAGTTTCTGTGAAAAACTTTTTTTTGTTACACTGAGAGAAAAATATAGTTACTTTTCGCCTCAACCATAATTTTTTAATATTTCTAACAATAAATATGATTAACTTAACTGTATGCATTATTATGTTAACCATAATTATCGTTAGAAATATTATAAAATTGTGATTGAAGCCAAAAATAACTATACTTTTCTCTCAGTGTACATACTGTGATGCTGCAGTTTTATTGATAGCGTCTTTTTCTGTCATAATGCTCTTATGAAAGACGAATTAGAATTACGATTATACTAAAAAGAACTTTCACTTTTTCTTACTCTTTAGCATATTAATTAATTTTATTTTTATATATTTTATCGAATTCATGTGTGACATTTCATCGATTGTGTTTATTAATAAAAAATAGGAATTTGATCTTGGCGATTAAAAGTTAAATGATGTCGGTATCGATACCGATGTAATCAACGCTGATAAAGAATGTCTGTCATTTAAGGGACTGTGTCTGTCTTTTTTATCATTCACATTTATCTTGGAAAGGACATTATCTTAGTCTAGAATCAACTGTGGTTTCTCTAGCATTTCATTATGTTCGTGGACTCCTTCGAGTACGGAGGCCTACTTCCTACGCAGGATAGTGAAGAAGTTTAACTAATAGAAAGACGGGTTTGGAACGGATTTTCCTCTCCGTTCGTGTCGTGAAGTGAAGACGGGTTTCTGAAAAATAATAATAAATCACTATTACAGTGAATTTAGAAGAATTGAGCTTACTTCTTGTGTCCTTAAGGCATTTTTCTGACAATTTAGAGAAAGATAGACCTGGATTGCATCATCGTTAGCCAGAGAATTCGTCATTACTGGTGAGACGTCAATATTTGTGACATTTACAAACATTTCTAATAATTATCAAACGCGATAGAGTATTAAATTTACTTTAATATTTTAAATGTATTTATATATTTATTTTATATTTTATACATTTTGATGTTTTAATAAGTGAAATGATTGAATCTCAAGATTTTTTGGCAATTCATTTTGTGATTACTGAAAACAGTTAAGAATAATTAACATTAAATTTATGAGGAAGGCTCTTGAGAGTCAAATGCGGTTATTGATGCGTGTTAAGAAAAAACATTATTTAATAAATAATGAAACTACATATCACATAAAGATTGAACGTTTCGGCTCCTTTTGAGCCATCTTTAACGATATTTATCAAGTTAAAATTAAATACGCAGAGTTTTCGAGTGCACAATTTGAAAAATTCCACGAGTTCCATAAAGTTTTCGCTGAGCACGTAAAATAAACTCATTTGTATGTTTATATGATTGAAATCGTGTCGGAGCATGCAAGAGATCATTTATATCGGAATATATTAAATGTATAGAATATGTATGAGCTAACAAGTAAGTTTTCCAAGGTTAATTTTACGTCTGTACATATATTAATGCATATCATTGGCGATTTATCGGATAGCCGAACTGGCATGCAACTGGTGTCATTATCGTGAACGGCTTCGCGGACAGCTATCGTCGTGCAGCGGCTACATCGCTATTTCAAAATTAACGCGACTGAATGAAACTATTAGCGAATAAACATGTGTTTACGCTCAGTGTCGTACGTTCATTTATTTTGCGCCAATGCCGAAATAACGATTCTCGAGTGACAACTGGGCGGGCCTCTTTGATGGATGGATGCACGCCGCATCGTTTACGCATTTGTGCATCGACGCCGCCGCATGTGTGCAAAATCGGAACCGGAGCGATCCGGAATCTCGGTTTTCCTAGTCCAAATTGTTGTTTCTCAATTTTGTGGCGAGTTGGGGCCTGATTAATGAGAAAAGAGAAAATTTGTCTGAAAATTTGAAATTGCATTAAATGCATTTAAGAAATTCGAAACTCTGAGATTTTCTTATTTTCAAAAGTTGCTACTTTTTTACCATTGGCGCCGAATTTATATCAATTTTTTTCTGTTTTTTAAATATAATTTTTTACATAAAATTGAAAAAAGTGGATGATAAAATTATTACATAAATAAATAACAATAGTTGAGAATGATATTGAAACTTTGACTGAAATTAGCAATTATTATCTATAGATTAATTAATCTGATAGATTAATTAAGCTGTAAAAATTGGTATTTCTTAAATAATAATAATAAGTTTGAGGAATTACGTGGAATTTGTGTTATTAAGTTATATTCGACGTCACCCGGTATATAGAGGATAAAGTGAGTGATACACTTTTCCACTTTCTCCGCGACCGAGATTGCACGAGCCTTCGGCATAACACATAATGAGGCAAAACTCGCCTTCGTCTTACCCGTATACACAGTGCTCCAGAAATATCGGTGACAAAAATTTTGGAGTTTTTTTATTGAAAGAAGTATTGAACGAATTTACGCTTATTTTTTTATAATTTATTATATTTGATATATTTTGCGTTATTTATAAATCTATTGCAAAATTACAAGCTTCAAATTACATAGTGAAGATTTTCCGAAACTTTTTCATTTAATTTCGAAATTGAAATTAATCATCGGTTAATCTCATTGATTATATTATTCAATTGGTATTCAATATCCATATTTGTAAATTAAAAATTTCCAATCTATTCTCGTTCGTAAAAGAGTCAAATTGAGAGCTTCAGCGAAATGCATATATCGTAATATTAAAGATGTTGGAAACGATGACTGTAATTCCATTTATTGGCGAATAATCTTCGGCTGCAATTGCAACACTCTCGATAATTTCACGTTTCGATAACGAAAGTGATAAAATACAAACAACGGTGATATTAGTCGGCGGTGCCAACATGATGTCACTGCTGTTTACGCATCGGGATGCGTCGCAGGTCTGTCTACATATCGCGATGACTAGAGTCGTCGACCTGGTCCGCGCCTCCACGTGCGAAAAGCCCCCGGTGCCAGCTTCAATTATTTTCCGGCGTAATACACATTTATCGCTTTAATTACGCCGGAAAATTGCAATTAATGCAAAAGCGGTAATTGCATAAAAAATTGAGCGTATATACGAATATTCCCGTACGAACTATAATTTTTGAATAAAATTACACGTACATTTGTTTAACAGTATTAACTTTGGGTATATTTAAATTATTTACGTGTAATTAAAAAGAAAAAAAGTATTAACGGCTCCCAAAAGTTTATACCTATTTGTGTTACGAAAGTTAAGTACACAATATTCAGATTCGCTTTTACTTCCATAACAGTCAGAGAGTTGAAGCCCGAAACTTTTGTGATTAATGTCAATGTGAATGATCCAAGCCAAGACCGGAATACAAACGATTTTATTATCATTCGCCACGGTTAAAATCGATGCATTAAGCGCCACGTGTGTGCCGCAGAATGCACATTATCTCCCCCTCATACGTGAAACCTCAAACCTCTTCGTAGAAACCTTGTTTGTCCTTTCGCGAAAAAAAAAACACCTTCATAATGTAACTACCGTCGTCATTAATATATCAATATTACAAAAATTTATGCTGTAATTATGAGAGTGTAAAAAGATATTTGCGCAAATGAGGTCGCGGATCGCCGTGCGATCGATAAATTTTTTCAACAAACGTTATTATTGCACGGACTCTATTTATTATTAATAAAAACATTCCACTTTACAATTGTAAATTTAGCCGTGCTCATTCCTTGCCCTCTGCTCGCTGTCGTCCGTATCGTCCGTGACCAAGTGTCATTAAATCGCGGAGGCCGTCGCGGTCGGCGTGGTCCGCATGAGAGCCGCTGGTACGTTCCTATTTCTCCTTTCAGCAGTCGGTCGCTCGATCCGCGGTTGTATAACACCGATGAAAGTACTCGGACGACGACGACGGCCAACGTCACGTCCACATCCACGGTGCGGCCGTCCGTCGTGTCCTTTGGCCGTAAAACCGTATACCGCGTCGTCGTGTCCCGCCGCACGCCGGCCGGTTGGCTTCCTCTCTCGCGGTCTCTCCCTCAGCCCGTCCGTCTATCTAAACGAAGACGTAACGCACGTGGTGTATCCCAATACCGGAGCGGCGGCGGCGCCGCGGTTTTCCGCAAAGCGCGAGCCGAAGATTATCTCGCGGCGATCAGCGAGATTGAGGAACCAATTCGATCCGGCATCTCAGAGCTCATTCGCGGTACGTGATCGATATTTAGGGATATTTCAGGGCTGCAATTTATATTCCGCAGACGATATCAGTGTTAAGGAAATTATTTCTCACTGTGCTCGTCCTGCTTCCCTTAAAGTAGAGATGTTCGAACTATTTGAATACGAATCGAATCGGGTGAGATTCGGTTTGATTCGAATTTGAGTTTCTGTGATTTGAATCTGAATTTTGGCTGTTTGAAAATGTATTCGAATCTAGTTGGTAAATCATCATAAAATCATATTTCCCATTACAAAAATACAAATGTATATTAAAAAATTATATATCATTTAAAATTTAACGTATATCGTGATTTATGAATAAGTTTATTCTTAATTTTTGACATGTACTGCAGCCCTATCAAACTGTAAGTAAAAATTTGAACATTTATGCGTAAAAAAAATAAGTTGAATATTGATGAATATTGATAATAAAATAAATTACATTGTTTTATTTTAATTACTTACTTATTTATGTAATTAGATAATCTCATTGGATTGCATTAGAATATTTTAATGATTTGTACTAATTATGTATTAGTTTTCCGCCTAATTGTTTTAGTCATTGTGACATTAAATAAAGATATATTTTACTAGTTTTATATTAAATATGGTTTTTATTTTAAAAGAGAAAGAGAAAATTGATATTGTATAATCATTATTTTCCATTCCATATAATTCATTATTTTTCCATATCAAAATATTTTCTTATTATCTGCATTAAAATTTAATTAAAAATTCATATAATAGTACTAATTATGTTGATAATTAAAATTTATATTTCAATGATTTAGTTCGATTCAGATTAAAAAGTAATAATAAAATTAGATTCGATTGAACATAAAAAAATA
Source organism: Tetramorium simillimum (assembly GCA_011636635.1). Classification (NCBI taxonomy): domain Eukaryota; kingdom Metazoa; phylum Arthropoda; class Insecta; order Hymenoptera; family Formicidae; genus Tetramorium; species Tetramorium simillimum. The sequence continues at coordinate 10,134 of VBVQ01004245.1, read as the reverse complement.
TTTCATTTGTACATCTATGCTTCGAAAATATATTTATATATATTCTTCGATCAATTTCATCTTATTACAAGATATTCTCCTTATTTTAATAGCTCTAGGAGACTAATAATGTTACTCACGACGTATTAATAGTAAATCAATATCGTTAAAGAAGGACGTAAGGAGGAGGAAAAGAGAGGAGAAAGAGGGGGAGCAGCAAGAACTGGAAACGTACATACATTTCTTTTTATCTTTTTATCGATAAACTTGATTTGACGAGACGCGGCGTGTACGCGTGCACATTTTGAAGTGGCGTTATCGCAGTTGATTATCCTACACAACCGACGACGCGCAAGTGCAACGCGCGATACGGAATGCCGATATCGCGGTCGTCAGGTGATTTGATTTGGGTCAATACTTCGCGGCGCGCGAATACCGCGCGGATCGCGGCATAAAAGTGCAGCTGTTGCGTACATACCGTGTATTTTCCAATCAGGCCTCACCATATGCCGGTCCGATAAGATAGCGTCTTTCCTCGTGATAAATTTATTGAACCTGGAGTGCACCGCCGAATGTGCTCGATCCCGTTCTTTTTTTTTTCCTTCTTTTTTTCCTTAACAGCGCTGGTTTCTCGTTTTTTTTGCAGCGCAAAAAGCGTTTTATTTTGGAGAGAGCGCTTATATCGGAAACAACGTTCAAATCGATATTTCCGACGGAGCGAACCGAGATAAAAAAAGACTCGCCGAACTTACGGCGGGGGGGAGAAGAGGGGGGGGGGGGACGATATCGTTTCGCGCGGACGTAAAATACCGTAAATTGTAGGACAAATAAAAATAGTAACGTCCCGTTTTACGTCCTACAGAAACGTTTAGTTTATAAATACGGGATGTGTGTCTGGCGCATCTCTACCCCGTGTACTCCGTGCGAAAAGCTTTAGCGTCGCGCGAGAATTACGGCGTCCACGGAGAATAACTGATGACGATGATCCCCGCGCCGGCGGTTTCGTCCGTTAAGGAAATCGGTAATTAATTTCTCGTTTCAGTGCGCCGGATAAGGCGCATCGTTTTGTCGTTTGAGGCGCAATTCGAAGCACGGGCGCGTCATTCCTTGTTTTCCACGTCGACGATTTTATCCGTCGACCTCGCGGGGAGACGATTACTTAAGGTCAAGCGCATATTTGCGCTCGCACACGCAGGAAACCTCATCACTAATTATCTGCGCCTCGCAGATACGACGAGCCGCGAGAGATAGGGTTTAAGGTTAACTTAAAAATATATAAATCTAACCGAATGTATAACTGCGAATATACAAACGTAATTATTTCCCCTCGATACGCGCGCGGAGAGGAGTAAAGAAATTAATTCTCCGAAACTGTCGATAAGGATAAACTTTACTCTTCGAATTGGAATTGTTCGCAAATAAATTTGCGCGTGCTATGCGCAAATTGCGCATAATTGACATTCGTGAAATAATATTCGGTAAAGCGTCATTTCCTTTAACGTAAATAATAAACGTAAAATTTGGTACACCGCACGTTTGAAGAATAAAAAATGAGGAGAGCGAAATTAAAGATTAAATTGAGCGGCCGGTGTGTTTTAGGATTACGTAATAAATTTTATCATTACGTTCGCAATTTGTTGTATTTTTATTACATTGTTTGCTTAATACGTACGTAAAGTGAGATCTCTTAAGCTACCGCGATTACCGCCGGCGGACTTTAATCCTCGACGTAAACGAGAAACGAATTTTCCCCGGCTTCGAGGCCCGTCGTCGACGGCGCGTTTGCGAGTCCGGCGTGTGCAGGGCGAATGCGGTAAAAGGCGATGCGCGTCGCGCATATCGGTGTACGCTCGTTGCGATTAAGGCCATGGTCATAAGAGCCTGCACTGCTGGCGTGCTTATGGATGCGAACAAGTTAAATACTTGGCTCTGATCTAGACGCTCTTATCGTCGCGCGCGCGTTCGGTTACAAAGTTCCTGCCTGTTTGCAACGCGAAACCGCTGTTTGTCGACTGTCGCGCGTTAAACAATACGTTTATTCGCAGGACACTCGCGGAGTGTCCTTTTTCCAATCTTAATTTAAGATTACACACACATTTTATTAAATTGCTCTTTAGACTGTTTGATAGTAACTCCGCTGATAATAAATTGGAGATTCGAAAATACGAAAATACGATTTGTGAAATGTGAAGAATGTCCGAGTTAAAAATTTTATTTTACGACTGTGGTAAAGAATATTTTAATTGCAACTTATTGTATATAAAATTGACATTTTGTCGGATTTAACGTTAGAACTGAAATTAATATTCCTCATTTTTTATTTATTAATTCTTATTTATTTTATTATTAATTTAAAATTATTATTAATTTTATTTATTACTTATTTATATAATTTTCTATTTATTAATTTTACAATTACTTTTCACAATATTTATTATTGACAATTTCCGGCAGCAACAATGTAAACTGATTAGTTGTAATTAAAATTTATGATACGCTTATACTTAAATTTTTTATCATATCTTGAAATTAGCGCTTATACGAAGATACATTTTAATCGATATTATTTAAATAACGATCTAATCTAATTAACTGATTAATATTTATTTGTCATTTATTTAAAAAGAAATAAAGAAATTTATGAATGCTCTCGGCGAAATATTTTCGGCAGTTCCTCGAGGCACGTATCATTGCGTCTACGGAATTGATGGTTCCTCGAAATTCCGAAGCACGCGATGAGATTTGTCGATGCGGTCTACGACGGAGAAAGAGACGCGTGCGTTTTCGTATGCGGGATGCGTTTCTGCCGGGCGGGCGGTTTGCCATACGAAGATCTTCCACGACGTCGTTTTCGGTCTCTGCGAAAGAGAGAGAGGCGAGGAAGGGGGAGGCGTGACGCCTAAAAGCGTACACTTGTGTGCACTTGTGAGACATGCTCTCGCTAGCGCGAATACGGGAAGAGGGCCACTAGGAAGGAAAGAGAGACGTTCTCTCGAGCGTAATGCCGAGATAAATGAAGTGCGTGCACTTTTCGATTACTCGCGATCCAACTTTGTACATTTTTCTGCGTTTGAGCGTTAATTAAAATCTCATTTAATTGTGAAAAGTAATTGTAAAATTAATAAATAGAAAACGATATAAATAAATAATAAATAAAATTAATAAAATAAATAAGAATTAATAAATAAAAAAAGGAGGAATATTTTTCAGTTTTAACGTTAAATCCAACAAAATGTCAATTTTATATTATACAATAAGTTGCAATTAAATTATGATTAATGTTTCTCTGGTGTTACGAAGGTTGATCAAACAAATTTATTAAATAATAAAATTTATTAAGTAATAAAACTTTTCTAAAATTGTGCAACGATTTGTTAGAAAATTATAAAATAAAATAGCAGGCTGTCATTCGGTAACATTTGCGTAATCTTAAACACGTTTCAGCGTGTCATTGTAAAAGCTGTTTATTTGATTCTGTCACGCGATTGTCAAGTTTTCAGAAAGCTCCGCGGTAGTCCTCATTGTGTGTCGATGAAACCGTTCTATCCGAGTCGCGGTTTTATTAGAAATACCGGGTGATATGTGGGATTTAAGCATTGACATAATACATATACTGTTTATTGATCCTTTGCATCGTAGAGGCACGTTTTGCGTGACAATGTTGCTCCGCTTTATTACTTCGCAGTAATTGAACGCGGTCGTTGGCACAGATATTGTGCTGTGCCCTTTTCGCGACGGATGAAAATAGAGATCATAAAATTCCAATGCGTCCATAGGTCATACCGTCAAAACTCGGTCATTTTTCTTATCAGCATGACAAAAATATCGCGTGCAGTATGCATAGGTAAACGACGGATTTGATTAATCGGTCAAGTTGATTAAGAATACAATTATAGCACCATAGCGGTATATCGCCTGTGTGTTATCGATCGTCATTTTATCACATCAGGATTCAACGTAACGGGTCGTAATAGAGGATGACGCGTGGCTCCGTGCTAACGCGAGTTATTAGTGACAGAAGGGTCCCGAGTCGAAATCCCGGCTCCCGCATACAATTTTCAACGGGAAGTTACAGAGGGTATCTTCACATTGAGAAAAATTTCCGTCGGATAAACCGATTGAATAGTGTATCCGATTGTTAATTTTGTTTTCCGATTAATGCTGCATACCTTTATTCGATGAAATGCAGTAATCGATGAAAATTTGATCAGAGAATTTCAGTCGCTCCTTTTTATATCCGTTGAATTTTCATCGGATGAAAAGCACGATTTGATCGGATAAAAATATATCCGTTTGTTGTTATGTAATTGAATTATATGGATACTATGTATTTGGATGTATTATCTTTCCGATTAGATAGGCTTTGATATTTTTCTCAGTGTACACCGAGAGAAAAAAATAGTTGCGACAACTATAATATAATTTATTGTGCACTATAATCATGTACCATAATTTATAATTATTTTTGGACCCAACCACATTTTTATAGTTATTCAAACAATATAAATCATGATTAGTTTAACATTTTATTAAAGTCCTCATAATCATAATTTGGTCCATGCAACTTACAATATGGTTATTAACCGAAACGAGATTTTAATTTAGTAAGTTGTACTATAAAATAACGTAATAGTAACCACAATTGACGTCACTGTGAACATATGATTATTATTATAAATATTATAGTCATAACTATTATAAAAACGATATTTTTGACTATAATTATTTTACTATGCTGTTATTATTATAGTCGCAAATACCACATACTTTTCTCTCAGTGTATAAATCTAGGTGACATTAGGGACTTAAATAGCCGTACGTAGGACGGAGCCCTACTCGCTCATCTTACACTTCTTATTTATTAACCTTATCTAATATATCTTTAAAGCGTTACATCCCTCGTCAGAGTGAATAACCGGACCGAGTATCAAATTCGGCATGTCCGATTCGGCCCTGATCTCTATATAAGTGTTATCCGGGTGAGCCTATAATATGACGAATTAATGCGTGTCTCAATACTATCCTCATTCAAGCTCCTAGACTGGTCTGGAAATCGAAAACACAGCCATAGATTTTCTGATCTGACAAATGAACGAATTTTGAAATGCAGATTAGAACTTATTACACAGGTCTATATCTAGGCTTATATCTGTTAGCTACAACTAACAATATTCTTGACAATATTTATAATAAACAATGATATAATAAGCATAATAAGCAATGTCTGTAATATCAATATGTGTTCACTATTTGTAAAAATAACGTTATACGACTCATAATCCAATTGAGATTAATAATAATTAATATTTTTACTTTCAATGCAATTATTTTTTAACACCATAAAACTCTTCTTTAATACAATTCAAAAAGCGTGAAGTCTTATTGTTAATAATGAAGTCCATCTTGTCCATAAATGGTTAGCTGAAGCTCGAATCGGATTTCGTGGATAGAATCGATTTTCAACAAGTCTAGGTCGTGGAGTAATCTTTTCTCGTGAATTTTCTATGAGTGGTACGAAGTAACATTTTAGTATACTTCGAATTTATTTTGAATACAAGCTTGTGTATATGTGTCTGACTAATTTTTCATATTCCTAACACACTTCGCTTTTACCGTATTTTTCTCTTCTTTTTCTAATTTCTTCTTTAAATCCCTTTCTTAGTCATTCATTAGACATTTTTATTACAAACTTTGTAATATTACTATCAATCGACTGTTTGAAATCTCAGAATGTATATTTTCATGTGTTATTTTAATATTTTGTTAATGTCTTTCTCCAGCATTAATAGAAGCAGACTCATTACTCAAGAATTGAAAGTAACATAACCAATTGTGATAACATCTATTTGACATAGACGAACCTGTCGATGTTCAATCTGCAGCAGTATACACACATGGAAAAGTAATAAGTTTTATATTTATGTAGCTATGTCAAGGGAAGTAATTTCTTACGTAAGAGTGCATCAAATATGTCACATGTGGTAGGAGCAGCCGTGATTCCCAAGAATCAGCTGTCGATGCTTACCTCGAATTGCAACGCAACGTGTTCTTGGCACGTGTGTGTCTTTTACGCTCTTCCTCTTTCTCTCTCCTACCCCTCGGTTCCATTCTCGTTTTAACTTTCCTCTCGCACACGTATACGCGTACGTAACACTCGATTCAATACTAGATGCGTGAGTAATTCAATCTTCCTCTCTAGTTTTCATCAATTTCATCTCTGCCGGGGTCCCTCACATCCTCTTTCGCTCAATCTCGTAATTCTCTACCCCTCCCCCCTCTACCCCTCGTCTTCTGTCAGCGGCGTCCGTCTCTCTTCTTTTGGCTGCGTGTCACTGTTTGTGCGCGCGATGCGCGCGAATCCGAAAGGAGTGTTGGTGAGCCAACGAAGGGGCCAAATAACTCCGAGGGGTAAACGACTTCCACGCGTGGCGAAGCGCTGATGAAGCGCCGCCGCGTGCGTGTCGATGCGGGAGACGAGAGAGAGAGAGAGAGAGAGAGAGAGAGAGAGAGAGAGGGGCCTGGTATCCGCCGGACTCTCGACCGATTAGAGCCGGAACCCGGTCTCGGCCTCATGAGCGGCCGAAGGAATCTTTCGTCCGGGGCAAAAAGAAACCTCCGAGAGTCCATGTTCTCAATCTCGCTGGAATTTAGGTGTAGACAGTTTGGTGGCCGGTTCCAGGACTTGTACTCTCCGGTCCGAACGAAATCGTGACCTCTATACAAATTGAGACTTGCACCGCACACCCACAATTATCGATATTATCCTCGTTTCGAGTACTTTTCTGTACGAGACCTCACACTCGGAGAAAAATATAGTTACATTTGGTCTCAGCCATAATTTTATGATATTTCTAATTAGAAATATGATTAACTATATGCGTCATTATGTTAACCATAATTATCGTTAGAAATATTATAAAATTGTGGTTGGGGCCAAAAGTAACTATATTTTTCTCTCAGTGTGCGGAATATTATATATTAATATATTAATTTTATAACTTTAAATTTTATAACTAACCTAACTTAACTCTAACCTTTCTCATTAAAAAACTGTAATAGCCTCGATATTTTGACATTAGAATTTTCGTCTCTAAATAACTTCAAGAATCTATCACTAACCGCATGATATGATAAGTCCCCAGATAGAACAAAAATCACAATAATGTCAAAATGACATCAAAATAACTCTAAAATGACATAATAATGACATTTTAGAGTCATTTTGGTGTCATTTTGATATCATTATGACTTCTTGTTCTACCTGGGCTGGGATACCCTGTATATATAATAATAAAATGCACAATTAATTTCTTGCTGGTATCACGTTTCTGTAACACAATAAACATCGTCAGGCGTGTGCCAATGAGAGGACCGGAACATCTTCCCACGCATTTTCGTCGCGAAACGCATGAATGATATTTCGAATGAATTCGCGTGGTACCTATATTCGCGACGCGGGCGATTTCGTTCGCCGGCGCGGCGGACGGGCGCGAGCAACGAACCCGCCGGACTCATTGGCACGACCGACAGCGGCCGCACGCGTCCCGCAGATTACGACGTACGCGTGTGACGTGCACGTGCAGGTGCATAACGCGCGTCAACGGACGGCGGTGGTGGCGGCGGCGGCGGCGATGCAGCCCATCGGGGGGATTCCGTATGTGGGTGGACGGGAGAGGTGTGCGCCCGGAGCCTGTTATTCCCAGGGACGGAAAGTGGGTCACGGAGTCGCCGTACGCGAATGAATAGGGGATAGAAAACGTGTCTGCGCGCGAGCGCGTGTGCCTGCATAGACGCGCGCGCGCGCGCGTCTCGTGCGTTTTGAGACATCTGCATATACGCGCGCGTTACCGTCCCATTGTCGAGCTTTTCCGCCCGTCGCAGCTTCCTCCTCGCTTTTTACGCACAGCCCTACGCACGTTTCAGACACATTACTATCCCAGATCCAGTTTTAGCACTTTTATTATACGTCCCCTGCTCCATGAATAAATGTTTTTCACGTCGATACGCCGCAGCCTCGTATGCCGCGCGACGTATGAGGCTTACATTTTTTTTTTATCTATACGTTTGTTACGTATTTGTGCTTTCAGCTTTTACATTTTACAATGTATCTACGGTGACCATCTGTCCTATATTACGGAGGACAGTCCTTTATTTTAGGTCTGTGTCTTTTAGATTTATTTTTTTCTTGAAAGCTCACTTTTGTCCTTTATTTCTGAAAAATCCAATAAAATGTCCTCTATTTCAGTTTTTATCATTTTTGTATATTTTGTGTAATGTTTAAAAAAAATGTGTTTCTTTTTTTTTATATATAATTGTTTCAGTCTACAAAATTTTACCTTTTTTCATATAAATATTTTTTTACATTTTACAATATATCTACGGTGACCATCCGTCCTATATTACAGAGAACAGTCCTTTATTTTAGGTCTGTGTCTTTTAGATTTATTTTTTTTTAAACTCACTTTTGTCTTTATTTCTGAAAAGTCCTATAAAATGTCCTATATTTCAGTTTTTATCACCTTCGTATATTTTCTGTAATGTTTAAATAAAGATGTGTTTCTTTTTTTATATATAATTGTTTTAGTTTA
>VBVQ01004244.1:0-15445 GCA_011636635.1 Tetramorium simillimum | reverse complement strand
CGAAGCATCTGCGTGTTCAGAACAATCTAGCAAATGAAATGGTAACCACATTTGGCGCGTTTCTTGAAAGTGTTGCAGGAAAAAAAATCAGTCTCATTACTTATTTGGCACACTGTGTAAATATATAGTTTGTTTTAATACATGAAGTATGTGTGCTGTATTATTATTTATTATCATATTCGTTTGGATAGGAGTAAAGTATATGAAATAACCTTTTCGATTTTATGAAAAATAAGAATAATAACACTTTTATATATTGTATAAAGTAATATATGTCTTTTAAATATATTATTTTTATACTTATTTCATAATTATTTTTTGGTAAGCTATTATAGTAGTTTAAATAAGCGTGAATATTTACACAAATGGTATCACTTTGATTATGATCATCAATCATTTCATAATAATTTCAGGAATTTTGACCATCATAAAGATAACTAATACAATTGCGATAACCTGTTGAATCTGTGCTATGCAGCGAATGATTGGATACAAAACAGAACATCACCGGCAAGTCATGTTTATCTATAGTAATCTGGGAAAATTTATCTTCTCCTTTTAGATGGATTCCTCGTATTTTGTCATCATGCCGTCACTAGTTGGATCACTTCTGTTCGTTACCTTCTTCATAGAATGTCACGTTAACTACGAAATCCAAGAAAGAGATATAGTTACCTCACTGATCTGTCCATTCCATGCTTTGCTACGGTGTATATATTCTTCAAACTGTTCAGTCGATCGACACAGCTATGGGGAATGTTAGTATTCTCTTTGGTGTTTGCATGCATCTTTGTGATCAATTGGAAGCTCAGTCTCGAACTGTTGCGGTTCTACGAAGGGAAGAAGAATGGTTGTTGGAAACAAACTAAAATGGCTACATTGATCGAAAGGCATTGTTTGCTTTTGAATTTAGTCAAAGACGTTGATACACTCGATATCACTTTATTCAATTGATCCTTTACACTTTGTTGATATGTGTAATAGGTAATTAAAATTTAAGATTATATATTTCTTTTTTTAATAGTAATTATTTACATTACACATTACACTTATGTCCAATCAATTGTTTAGAAAAAAAATAAGATTAATTATTACAACAAACCATTAAATATTAGGAATTTTTCAGGATTACATATTATTATGTCATCGGCAAAACGTGAGTTTTTTTCTTATCATGAGAAGTACAGCTCCTTTTAATGTATGACAGCTGTTTTTATACAGCTATATGGAAGAAATTTTGTTGTAAAAAATGTGAACAATTTTTCGCGTAATTTATTTAAATAAATGATACGATTTATTCTGTATTAAGGATCTTAATAGATTTAAAAATATTCTGAAAATCTTAGTTTTTCATTTCTCTGTATTAAAAATTATGCTTGTCTAATAAATATTATTGAAAACATAAATATACTCGATAAAGTTTTAATTTCGCATTTTATTTTTCTGAATGACTTACAAAGTAGAAAACAAACACATGTAACTCACCTTTTATATCACTTTTGAACAAAAAAATTCAGAAAATTCTATCGAGCGTCGACGTAGCGAAAATTGCAAAATGAAACGTTACACACTCGAAGCGACTGAAGCATGGAGTGACTGAATTGTACAAGTGAACGTCCTATGCAGTAAAGATAATAAAAATATAGTATAGACGTTCGATATCAGCAACTTATTGTTAGACGAAATAGTCACGTAAATTCTCCAACGACAATTTGGCATAAAAGTCTAATCTTCTGCATTTTCAGATAATGAGTTAAGAAAGTAAAGGTGGGTTGATAAGCGGATGTACGTCTCAAACTGAATAAAAAATGAACCGTAATACCTGTATTGTATTGTAGCCGCACATTATTGGTTATTGGCATCAGTTACCGTCATTTTCTCGACCCGATGGCAAGCGAACGATGGAAGAAGGATGTCGCGTACGCGATGACTCCCTTCAAGTTGTTAGCGTGGCCCATCGGCGTTTGGCCACTTCAAGTTTATAACGTTTATTCGCTAATACGATGCATCGTGGCCACTTGTTGCATGGTACGCAACGTCTTAATTCGATTTCGACGATCCTTGCGTGATTTATTTTTGAAAATGTAGATAGAAGTTTTACGTTGACATCACAACGTTCTAAAATAAAACTTCGTTGATGTCGATGACAGTACCAAGTGTTTGAATTCCTAAACGATGGATATCCCATTGTTCACAATATAGATAGCGGAATGCTCTTTTTTTCAGACATAGCAATTCATTGATCGAGAATTTCGTAGTTACACAACCATAGGCTGTTGTAAATTGACTAATGAAGATATTTCTGCTTAGAACTTATGCTTTATTTATTTTTCATGCTAAGGGGTAGCGTAACTATTTCTGAGAAATTCCAATGTAGCATGCTACATCGCTTATTTTGTGTTTTCTCATCCATATCTAAGAAGTAGAATTGGTATAATATTTTTTTGTAACATTGTTTCATATATGAAAGATAAACTAAATGAATAATATATATATGTATGTATATAAGATTGAAAAAAGAATTTCATCAATATTACTTCTATAAAATTTTTATTTTACATTATCTAAAAATTTATATTATTCATTATCATAAGTTTATTTTGATATTTTTTTTATATTAAATGTAGTGTTCAATTTTACATGCCTTTAAATTGGTCTAGATAATTCCAAAGTTTCTTTACTTTATGCGTAGAGGACTAAGATGAAAGTCCTATTTACTTCAAGTCTAAAGACCATCATTTATAATTAAACTTTGGTATTTTCAAAGATCCATCGATCTGGAATTGGGGCATATTTTTTCTAGACACAAAAGCTGTTTGAATGAGAAAATATACCATTTACGCATATCAACAGAGCACAATAGTGATCTTACCTTCCATGGAGTTTCAAATGGGCTGCACTAACGCGGAGCAGAATATAGACGGTCTCATGTTGGGCTGTTGCGGTGTACTCGGAGTGCTGAAGACTATATGCTTCCGCATATATGCGAAAAACTTAACTGACAATTATAGTTCTGCCCGGAATGACTATTTGACGATTGAAAACACAGAGCACCGTGCTGTTATGCGAAGATTCTCTTTTATAGGAAGAATTCTCTCTTGTTCCATGGTGTGGTTCTCTTACATAAGCGTGATAATATATTCGCTAATTCCTCTTCTGGGTGAAGATCTGGCTAATAATCAAAATGACCAGATTAATGTAACAAATGAAGAGGTTGTATTAGAGTATCCAATGCCATCAAGATGCGCATTAGAATATTTGCATGTCCCAAAGAACATGTATGAAATTATCTGTCTCTTGGAATTTATCGTGCTAATACTTACGTGTACTTGTAATCACGGTAATATCTATTTGTTGATTCGTATGTTTTTTACATTTTTTCATATAATTGCATATAATTACATATGTATGATAAAATATATAATATAGCAGCATGAAAAAATATATCTATAAAGATGTAATATGTAAAAAATTTGAAATTAAATACATAATTTTATAAATAAAAATAATACATATTTAATATAACATTATATTTTATTATATTAATGAAATAAAGTTTGTATTGTCATATTTCTTTTTTATTAAGGTAATGACTCTTTGTTCCTCAATATTACGTTGCATGTATGCGGTCAAGTGAAAATTCTAAAGGCCAATTTTATTAACTTTGGTGATTCAAGTCCGCAAATGTATGAGCGTTTCAATGATCTAATTCGGAGGCATAACCATCTGATGGAATTGGGCAAGGAACTGGCTGAAACGATCAGTTTAGTTTTAGTGACACAGTTATTTATCAGCAGCGTATTGTTGTGTATAATGGGTGAATATTACGTCATTTACAGGTTTTGCAAAATATGTAAATTACATTATAAGAATCTGTATTAAGCAGATAAGTAATTTTTCAGGGTTTCAACTTATCTTAGCGTTAAAAGTAAACAACGTTGTTCTAATGGGGAAGAGCTGTATGGTATTGCTTACCATGCTAACACAATTATCCGTATACAGTTTTGTCGGAGATTACTTCAAATTGCAAATGGAAGAAGTTGGACTTTTTATTTATCAAAGTACCTGGTATAATCTTCCTACAAAGTTGGCGAGAAACTTAGTCTTTGTCATTATGCGGACACGATCTCCCGTCAAGCTGCAGGCTGGAAATTTCATCGTGGTAAACTTGGCAACTTATATGAGTATCCTGAAAACTTCTATTTCGTATCTATCTGTACTACGTGTAATGATAGAAACATAAAATATAAAAACCGTAATAAAAGAATTTTATTATATAAACTACGATTCGGAATTGTATTCGGCAAGATAGAATTCTGTAGAAACAAAAGTTTACTATGATATCGTTTTAATAAAATTGCTAATTACAATCATACTATAACGATCTAATCGTGCCAAAAATCTATTATTTCTTCTCATAAAGAAATTCTCAAAAATATATGCATATTTGAAAGAGATATGCTGTCTTGCTTAAAAAAATTACAACCTTGACTCGCATTGTATATACTTTTTACAAGAAAAATATTTTTTTTTCTTTCTCTTTTTATTCTCAATGTTCATATTTCTATACTTTAATAAATTAATTTTCCTCATTTTGAAAGAATTATTATCATCACAATAATTGTAATATCATTACACTTTACTAACGTAATCTAAAGATACTGATTATTTGCTTTTTACTCCAGTCTCGAATAAGATCGCTCATTACAATGTACTGTTTAAGTTTTAACACTGAATTAAAATTTAAAAATCCATGTCTTAGCACTACAAACACTTACCTTTGAATACATCAGCATTATTAATCAGAGTAAAACTACATTTCCGTTAATTACAGTGCATATTTAGATTCTGAATTACTGTCATTTATTTGAATTATTGTCATTTATATTGCACAATGCACGTTTCCTTCGTCATCGCTGCTCACGCGATCTTTTCTTTATTGCACTTATGACTGCGACGTAGAGGGAAATGTTGCCTCAGTATATAGAAGGCATTATACTGTTTCTTCTCGCGTTTATCTTACTACCATCCATCATGTGCTATACAAGCTAATAAAATATGAGTCTAATGGAGATAATATGTCTTATCCACGGTTGATACTCCATGATAATGTTTCATGACAACGCAAATCAACATTGAATTTGCGACATCGAAAATTGCACCCATAGAGACCGATCAGTTTCGAATGTCTAGTCATCCAGGTAGTTTTATGCAACTACCATAATGTCAGATGATGTTTGGAATGATGATATCGCCTATGCGTTCTCTACTCACAGAACATTTATGCAAATACTCGGTATGTGGCCGCTACAAAAGAAGACTGTATTCAGGGTAATTCAATGGAACGTAGTAATGTTTATACAGGTACGTTGACAGTACGTTGACAGGGAAGAAATTGTAGAAACGAGCTACAATAGAGAGAAAATAAATATATATCGGTATGAACATCAATTTCTAAGTTCAAGAATTTGCGTACAAAAAAATTACCAAGTATTTTCGTAAATAGCTCGAGTTTTTCAAACGCGAATATTATTTTATACTCGTTACTGTACACGCAAATATTCTAAGGCAATGGAATTATTATTAGTTGTCAATATTCGTCTTCGTGTTTATGGACTTCACTGGAAATAATAGTGATGCTGGTACAAGTATAGAATCTATACTATATTTTGTATGCGTACTCGCTTTAAATATGAAATACTTATGTATTCTTGCTAATGGAAGAAAGCTGGCCAAAAATATTAATTCTGCTATCGTCGATTGGTTGGCTGCAAAGAACGACGAGGAGTCATACAAGATCATGAAGAAATGTGCGATTAGATCCAAAATGTGTACTTCTTTCTTCCTCTACTCAGCTTTCTTTTGTGGTTCTCTTTATATACTAACTGTCGTAGCTGTAAATTTAAAAGATATATTTTTACAAGATCAAATGATGAACGTATCAAATGGTAATGTGATATTTTTATAATACTTGTTAAATTATTATTTAATAAGAAATCCTCCTTCTTACACATATTTGCAAGAATATTAATAATAATTAAAAATTATCTTTGAAAATATGACAATTCATATTGTCTGAATTTCTCGATATATTATAAACACATTCATTTTTCAAATTTTTTGAGACCTTTGAATTCTCTGTTCTCTGACAATAAAAGATAAAGATAAAAAGTATGTTAAAAAGTATGTCGCAAATAATTATTTCTTTATAGCTTTTCTATCATACGAAATAGATCTGAGCTATAATTAAAATTCTTTTTTTAAAAGTGTTTTATAAAAATATTTAAACAAGATATTAAAAATTTAATTATATATTTATTATATCATTTACTATTTATCTTCTTCATCTTTAACTGTTTTTAATTGTTTTAATCTTTATTTTATTTCTTTTAACTGTTTTAATCTTTAACTTTTTTATTTTAATATAAAAATTAATTAATTTAAATTATGTTGCTATTGTCATTAAAATTATTTTTATTGCGTGCAGGTAATGTCAATACGAAAGATAGGATGTTTATAGTTCCATGTGGTGATTTAGGTGAAAAAATTACCAGTTTACAGTACGCGATGATCATTATCTTTCAAACTATTGAATTGTTGATGATATGTATAATGCAATCTATTGCGGACAGTTTTTACATTAACGTTACTCTACACTTCTCTGCTCAACTTAAAATGCTTGAAACAAAATTTAAAATGTTCGCAAGCAAGCCAGACACTCAGATAAATAATAAAAAGCAATTTACTAGCCTAGTTAACCGTCACTGCGAATTAATGAAGCTCAATCAAAATTTGGAAGATACGTTCCATCTGATTATATTATTTCAACTTGTTTTGATGACGCTTATGCTCGCGCTATTGGGTATCGTATATCAAACTTTTTATATTAAATTTATTGTGAATTTAATGAATCTCTTTATCAAGATATTTAAATGTATTTGAATATCTTGATAATATTTTTGCGATGACAAATTTAGTCGTATTATATTATATTAATTTTTAAATTTCCTTCTTGATTTCATAAAATCTCTTTCAGGATTACGAATAATAATTTGCTTTAGAAACAACGACTATGTCGAATTAACGAAAAGTGTTGTACTCTTAAACTATCTGTTTATGGAGTCAGTGGTATACTGCTTTGGCGGTGATTTTGTGCAAAGAGGAAGTGAAGGTATATTCCATGCAATGTTCATGGCTTCCTGGTTTACGGTTCCCGCAACGTTGATGAAGGACTTGCACTTCGCGATGATGAGATCAAGCTATCCGTTTCGTCTCACCGGTGGAAAATTTTTCTATGTTAATCGCGAAGTGATAGTGTACGTTCTGAGGACAGCAGCTTCATATGTTTCGGTTTTGCGAATAGCACTGAAAGAATAAAAATTAACAAGTCAATCTAATCACAACTTGCAGAACGTATAAAAATTATTTATGCTATGTAAAATACGTAAATACAATTAATTAAAATATTTTCAAACACCTGAGATTTTCATAATTATTAATATAATTTTTTAATTACTAATGACATAAGAATAAAGAAGCTTCGAAGCTTTTAATTATTATTATAGTTTTAATTATTATTTTAAGTAAATAAATTTTAAGTAAGTACCAGAAATTCAGCAGAATAGTCTATATCTCAGAATCGTGTCGCATTCAGAAATTTGTTTTTCCTTCCGGAACCACTTGCATAGCATCTTCTATTTTGTCACGAGTACTGTCGATAGATAGTTTTACTTTTTTTCCCTTTGTTCGCTATATCTCTTCGAATAAATGATATAACGAAAAAAAAAATTTTACTTCCGGAAAAAAACGTAGACCTACTATACAGGATATCGTCGTGCAACATTTATCATGAACATCTATGCGCTGACACAGCAGCATCATACATTGAAAATTGTGTGCATTATCAGACATTCCAAAGACATGCGGTAGCTACAAATTTGTCATATCACTTATCTTATCACCCTAAAGGTTGGTCACTGCGGAAGGACTAGATGTATATAGATATCGCAATTTTCTTTAGGGGCAAAAGTAAGGCATCGACCGGAGCAGCCTGTCATGCACTACTACAATTTTCCTTTTTGAGGTCGAAGCCAGCCGATACATCGTTTAACATGAAGACGAATTGGAACAGTGGTATAAATTATGGCTTTTCTATGATAAAATCGATGATGTTGGTACTCGGTCTATGGCCTTTGCAGCGGAACGTAGTTAACACGATTCAGTGGTTCATAATATTCATAACAGCGGTAAAATAACGTAATATAATGTAACATAACATGCAATATAGAAATTAGCTGCTTGTAATGGTAAGAGCAAAGGAATATGCAATTTCTTAGTAATAGTTAACAGTAACAAGGTAAAAAGCTACACTACATTTGCAATTAAGTCATTTTCAATCAGGTTCAAAATTATAAGAATTTTTATTTTAAATTGAATAATTAAATCTTAAATCCAGTAAACAATTTTTCATATATATGTTTTCTTTCTCTTACATAATCTCTGTCTGTATTATATGTATTGGAAAAATAATAGAATTATCCTTTTAATTATTTTTAAATTCTTCTTATTGCTTTTCCTACATATACGAACAGAGATTATACAAAAGAGAAAATATATATATGAACATATTTTATAATATATGTATATAGATATATGTGTATAATTATACAGTATATTTACATATTATGTGAAAAATTTTTTATTGAATAATACCTGTGATTAGAAAAATTTTTGTAACATTGTATATATAAAAAATATTTAAAATATATAAAAAATAGTATATTAAGAGATATATATTATGCATAACAATTTATTATAATTTAAACATGAAAAATAATTGATGATTAGAATTTAGTAGATAGTTTTTCGTATTTAGTTTTTCGATATACTGTGTTCGATGTAGTGTAAACTCACAAGAGAATGTAATTTTATATTTGGTACCGTGCAGTCTCTCACAATGATCAACGTGCTGATGGAACCTTTCAAGAGCTGTGATGCTGACAGAGACGGTTTGGAAATTCTTCGTATAATAGAAAGTAGTTTGCATGCTTGGTTGAACATCACTTTTCCGCGAATTTACATGAGAAAGATTGCCGTTAATATCAGTTCTGCGATCGATGACTGGTCGTCTCCGGCTATGAAGAAAGAGTCGCGTGTAGTGATGATGGCGTATGCACGTATAGGACGTCTGGTCGCCCTGACTCATTTGATCGCTGGAACAACAGCAGGCATCATATGGTTCGCATCCGTCTTCCTCGGTAATAAGCAAAAGGTTGGTATTAAATTGGTAGTAAAAAAAATTATTATTAATATTTTGTTTTGTAAAAATTAATATGCCCTGTGTGTATTCTACAGATTGCAACTATAGGTAATAGTACTACGACTACATGGAATTTTGTCTTTCCATCAACATGTCTGTACAAAGGAGTTTCATATTCAACGTATAAAATATTGTTTGCATTGCAAGTTATACAAGGGTCTGTGGTATTAATATCAGAATGTGCTTGTGATAGTTTTTTCTTCGGCATTATTATGCATCTTTGCGGTCAGTTAGAGCTTTTGAGGATACAATTTACGGAGATTAGCAAAAAACACGAAGAAAAGCGTCATGGGAATATTTTGGGACCATTAGTCAAACGACATTGCCAGCTAGCAACGTTGACCAAGAATATCGAAGAAGCTTTTAATATAGTAATTTTACTACGTCTTTTAATAATTAGCGTAGTTATTGCAGCTTCAGGTAAATATAACTCAATTTTTTTGACAAGTTTTATATTGATTTAATTATAAATTCTATTGATTATGATTTAACTATTGATTCTATTGATTAATCACCTTGAAACGGTGAAGAAAAGTATAAAATTTCATTTTGAAATTTGTATAAAAATGATAAAAATTAAAAAGATTAAAAAGTCTCACAGTATATTTATGTAATTAGTTTGAATTATTGAATTATTTTTTTAATTTGCAATAAAATTTATAATTATAAAGAGTAAAATATCCATAAAATAAATAAAAAATAATAAAATAGAAATAAAAAATTATAAAAAAATTTATAAGGAAATATTTCAACACATGGAAAACGTTAACATAAAAATCTAAGCTAATAATATATTTATAATTCAAAGAATTGCGATTTTCAGGAGTACAAGCTCTCTTATCAATCAAGCAACAAGATTACAAGGAAATGATAAAAATGACCATACCCATTCAGTTTTATATGGTACAAACCTTTTTGTACACGTATGCCGGCGATACTTTGCAGAATTGCAGCGAGTCGATTGTTTACGCCATATACAACTCCACTTGGCATGAAATGTCGCCCGTCATGGTGAAGGATTTGATATTCATTATGTTGAGAATGAAGATTCCTCTTCGAATTAGCGCTGGAAAATTTTTCTATCTTACGCGAAACACTATGACAGATATCTTGAAAACCACTTTAACATATATATCGTTCTTACAGGTGACAATTAATAAATAAAAAATTCCCTCAATAATTCTTATATTATAAAAGCAAGATATGTAGATAAATAAAATAAAATATAACTATATTTCTCAGTATTTTACAATATATTCTCTTGAACAACGTATATATTTGTTATACATATATACATTTATTTATATAATGTTACGTATCTTTTTTTACTATTCTATAGATTATTTATTTTTTGAAGTACTGGTGATAAGAAATATAGTCTTCTTTACGATGTAAAGATAGCTTCTATCAAACTGAAAATTATGTCGTACTAAAAATCTATCAAAAGAAGTTAAGAATTTTCATTCTTTATCAGTTTGCGGACCAATAAATAATAAGTTGTCAAGTATTAAAATTGCACAAAAATTTTTATAATATGAACGTGAGCGTAAAAAAATTTTTTAATTATCTGCCAATGATTACAAAACGGATATACTTATTAAATTTAAAACTGTTTTGTCTTTTATATATTTCTTTATGAAAGATGTAGATACAGTTATAACTGAAGACAACGTATCGAAACAAAAATAAAATTTCCTTTTTTTATCTTTTACTCTTCACCCTTTTTATTGCCATAAAAAGAATATTACATCCAATTGCTCGAAACAACTGTACTTCAAAAAATAACAGAGTATAGGAGTATACGGATAAGTATTAAAATTGTGCAATTTCAATAAAATATGAATACGAACGCGAATTTCATCGATGATCGACCCGCATTACGGACATAAAGGTTAACATTTGTGAGTACAGTACGTCTCTACTTGACTGTCATAATGTCATGGAATGACGATACAGCATATGCGATGACCCTCGTCAAACACTTAACTGTACCTATAGGTGGTTGGCCTTTGCAGGAATACAATAAGTTCGCTTTGTTGCGTCATGTCTTGTCTAGTTTTGGGTTGGTACGTTTCTCATTTTCATATCGCAAACGCCGTGAAAATTTCTTTGCTGCTTGTGTGTTCGATGTATAAAGTTTAATAAACTAATGATCGATATTATAAATTTGTTAAGAACGATCGCACGTTTAAAATAGTATTGACACGGGAAAAACAAAGGCCAAATAAAGTACCTTTGTGATAGATCTTATTTTTTTTTTCAGAGTGTGGTGGTGATCGTACAGTTTCTCGAACTCTATTACAACTGTACCAGCGCGAACGCAAATCTTGATGCCCTCACACTTTTTGCATGCGGTATTGTCGCTTTAACAAAAATTATATGGTTTCGTATGTACGCTGATAATCTGATTTGCAATTACACTTCTGCTATGAACGATTACCTTGCGATCGACTCCGAGGAGAACCGCATCATCATGCGAAAGCACGCTTTCTGGGGAAGGATAATCTGCATCATCGCCTTCTTGATCGCTTACGTCGATTCTGTGATCTTCATCATGGGACATGCACAAACGAGCAGCGAGGAAGCTAAAACTAATTTATCTATTCTAGGCCATCAAGCGGGATACGCTATTCCGTCGACATGTACCTTAGCGCACTTTCACATTTCGACGAGTTTATATTTGGTGATTTTCGTGTTGGAGTATATTTATCTAGTTATTATGTGCATTAGCAATCATGGTAAGTCATTATTTTGTTTGCGTAATTATTTTTATAAAATATTTATTTTATGGGACTTTTATAAAATATATAAAATATTTATTTTATTTTTATTAAATATAAATTATTAAATTTTGAAATGTTTCTACTAAATATCTATATTAATAAATTTTTTAATCCATATAATTATATGTCGAATGCAAATTTATTTAATTGTCAGATGTGTATAAGGCAAACTTTTACATCGACTTTAATAAAATACTTAGTTTTGCAAATATTAAATTCAGGTTTCATTAACATTTCTGTGAAATATACTAGATATAATATACTAGATTATATTTCTATGAAATATTAACATGTATTTTATGTATTCTTTAATGTATGTATATTTATAATCAATAGTTATGCACTTTGCGTTTTTATATGTTTTTAATCATAATGTTTATAGGTAGTGATTCTGTATTTCTTCATATTGCATTACACGTGTGCGGCCAACTAAAAATTCTAAAGGCAAATTTTATGAACTTTGACGTTAAAGGCCCGAAGGTCTCTGAACGTTTTAACGCATTGATTTTGAGACATGATCATTTAATAAGAATGGCCCGAAAGCTTGCTGAGATAATTAGCTTTGTTTTGATGGTACAACTCTTTGTCAGTAGTACGCTTATAGTTATAGTAGGTGAATACACATCAACTTGACATAGTGCATTTAAAAAAAATGAAATGTTATAAAACATTGCATTATTCGAGTATATTTTTACAGGATTTAAATTTATTATCGCCTTAACAACCGGCGACTTTGATACGATGTCAAAAAGTTTCTTCGTACTTAGCGCATTTCTGGTGCAGTTAACACTATATAGTGTCGTCGGAGATTATTTGAAGACGCAGATGGAAGAAGTCTCTGTATCCGTCTATCAAAGCGCTTGGTATGATCTTCCTGCAAAAGTGAAAAGAAATATAGTATTTATCACGATGTGGATCCAGCTGCCGATTAAATTGCAAGCTGGAAATTTCGTTGTGGTAGATTTGGGAACTTATATGAGTATCTTAAAAACTTCTGCTTCATATTTATCTGTTTTATACGCGATGGTGGAAGCGTAAAGCATCAGAAGCATATAATAAACAATTTTGATACAGACATCTAGCAAACTCATAACATACATAAAGTAGAATTTGATAATAAAAATGCAAAACGTACTCACAATACATTTTTTTATATCAAATGATAATAATAAAAATGCAAAACATATTCACAATACATTTCTCTATATCAAATTATAAATATTGTACAATGGCAAAATATGAAATGCATTAGAACAATTTTGGTGGCACTACTAGCATTATCTGTGTTGTTTAAGAACGGAGGCACATATTTTAAATTAATTGTATATGTTTTTGATAAAACGATGGTATTGAAATAAAAGGTATTGTAGCATGATCAATGACAGATAATGCACTGGGAGAAAAATAAAACACTCCCTCCCTCAATTCGATCTTTGCTCCCTACAATTCCATAAAAAAAGAATTTTTCCCTACAATTTTAAAAATAACAGTGTTTTGGAAAACAATAAAGTATTTTAGTAAATGTTAAAACTGCGCAATTTCGATAAAATATGAGAGCGCACGTAACCAATGGTTGACTGTGGGCAAAGGTCGATATTATTGAGTATCGTACAATGTGCAGTTCTAATTAACTCAATTATGACATGGAATGATGATGTGGCGTACGCTTTTGCTCCCTACAAATTCTTAACTCTACCATTAGTCGTTTAGCCCTTGCAAAAATATAATGCATTTGCCGTAGTTTGTTTTATCGTGAGCGGCTCCAGTTTGGTACGTTCTTAATTTTCATCTTGCATATTGCAATAAAATTTTCTTACCTATTTCATTTGTGATATATCAAGTTCAATAGTTCAAATGAGATCCTTTAGCGCAGACACAGGAAACGCAAAACGAATGAAGCGTAATAAACAATCCGTTTTACCTGTCTGTGTAGACCGGGATGATGATCATATCGTTCCTCGAAATCAGTTTCGGGACTGGTGCTGCGTATGTAAAACTCGATTCTTTTATGCTTATGACCTGCAACATGCTCTCCGTGTTAAAACTATTGTCCTACCGTTTTTACGCCGACAATTTGATTCGCAATTTCTCTTCTGCTGTGGCCGATTATCTCGCGATCGACACCAAGGAGAAGCGCACAATCATGCAACAGCATGCGTACATACATGGAAAGGGTAATTTGCTGCAGTATCTAATTTTTCGCTTATTTGGCTCCATTACTTTTCGTTGTGGTGTCCGTAATAGCAGGCGATGACATCCCTCAATGTATCCCTCAAGAATCAAGCATCGGAATTACCTATGCCTCTAACATTTACCTTAGGGAACTCTGACATCCCTACAAGTATATATCTCGTGATGACTATGGTGCAATATATTATATTGGTGCTCAATAGCAACGGCAATTGCGGTAATAAGCTAACTGTTAATTAGCATTACAAAGAAACTTGGATATTAATTTATAAATGTTCTACTTTTAATAAAATTTATTAATAAATTTTCTAATTTTTAAATTTTTAATTACTGTCAATGATTTTGTTAATTATTAGTATACAAACTAAACTTAGGCCCGTATTCAGAACACGTTTCTAAAGATGTTAGCGCGTTTTTATGTCATTCTATCTTTATCATTCAGCAAACGTAAGACAAGGATAGAAAGACATAAAAACGCGCTAACATCTTTAGAAACGCGTTCTGAATACGGGCCTTAGTGTCTAAATAAAAGAAACATTTATTTTTACCGATATTAAATTTTTATTAATTTTTAATATATGTTTTTTTTAACACATGTTGTAACTAATTTATAAATACACTGTGACAACATTATATTTTCTTTATGTATCATTTTTATAGCAAATATTAAATGAATCTGATAAATCTTTATTATTATTAAAATTTTTACTGTAAGTTATTTTAATGCAAGATTGAAATTTATTTATGAAGGAAATGATTCAATTTTCTTTGGAATTATTCTCCATATTTGTGGTCAACTCGAACTCCTAAAAATTGAAATGTTTAATTATGGCGTGAAAAGCAAAAATCTATTTGAAGACTTTACAGTATTGCTATCAAGACATCACTATTTAATGGAGAATGCGGAACTTTTGATAGATGTGATCAGTTTCGTTTTACTATTGCAACTATTAGTCGGTTGTAGTCTTATTTGCTTAATTGGTAAATATCTCTTCAATTCAAATCACTTCTTTGTTTGTGAGATTTAAGCATTATTAAATTACTAAAATAATATTTAGTAAGCAAATAAAAGTTACAAAGATATAATTTTATCAAATAACCATCAGGATCTTTTATAATTCTATCCTGTAATATTTTAATAACATAATAAAAT
>VBVQ01004243.1:0-15446 GCA_011636635.1 Tetramorium simillimum | reverse complement strand
ATATAAAATGATGTAATATTATCAATAATACATTCCCTATTGTTTAAACTATTCAATTTGTAAGAGAAAATCGTGCAAATTTTATTTTCGCTCTTGAAGAATTCGTTTTTATCAGATTTTATATAGAAAAAAAAACCACGAACGTATGAACTACGGGTTTCTATTTTTTTAATTATCTAAAGGGACCATGTTTTTATCGGTATTCATACAGTAATATTTAATTTCCGGGAAATAAGGGGGTGCCGCTTTATGAGGTCTGTGCCAGTTTTGGCGACTTTCCTCTACTCGACAGTCTAAATATACATTATCTTTTCCGATTAAATTAAAAATAACAGAACATATAAACTTAATAGAATATTTTATTGATGTAATATAAAAGAAATATAAACTTTAAAATTTAGATAAACTGAAAAATATACTAGAATCTGTCGTGCCACCGTGGGCACAAGGAGTCCTCCTTCACCGGCGGCCGAGGAATAACACTCAACCGAAACGCCGAAGGCCGAGGTTATACCGTTAGTCCTGTATTACACAATCAATTCCAACCCCGATAATGGAGACGCCAGGTCGGTTCACGCCGGCCGTCGAATTCGACAGCCCGAAAGTATTGATCAGGCAGCTGTCTTGTCCCGGAGATTTCATTGTTTCAGCCGTCATGTTAAATTTACCGCTAATATTAATTGTCCCTCTCGTTGCAATGTCACCGTGCAGACAGACCGTGCAGACGTATTGAACCGTCAATTATAAAACGCGATCCGAACGACTTTAGGAACGACTATTAAAAAACGACGAGACGTTTTTAATCCGTGGACATCGGACATTGCGATTTCCACGATCAGTATTTATGATCTTTCGTATGTAAGAGGATTTTATGTGGATCGGAGACAGAAATACAATTTTTTTTATCGTTACGACGTTTTGTAAGTGGATGGATAAATTTACACTCGATAGTTTTTCGATGATTAACGGGACGTTCAGTGATATCATGATTGGAATTTATATTCGATTTCAAATTTGAAAAAAGCGATTTCAATAAACGTTATAAATAAATTTTTACAATTAGTTATTATTTATTGCGAGGATGGAAAATATTTTGCATCACTATAGCAAGTTCTATATTACATTATCTTGTATCGCAGGCTACGACATTTTTAATGTCGTCATAAGTTATTAATGAATTTTTTATTTTTTATACAAATCACTTACGTTAAATTGAAATGGGAGACAACTCGTTCTCAAAGATAAGTGTGCAATTAGTGTGCGGCATAGAAAAAACGTAAAAGGCCAAAATATTCAAATGATAATTTTGGGTATGATAATTTTGACTTGTAATAATCAGTGTAATCTTTTCACAGCATTTGGATTTATAATCAAATGTATAATCCTCTTTCGGCATTTCACCCTATTCATTTTTACTGAAGCGAATTAGAAAAATGTTGTATCTGGTAAATTTCTTTTCAAGCTTTACATCAAAGTTTACGTATAGTCGAATTGAGTGCACGCGAATAATAGACTTTGCAGGAGAATCGAAGAAAGTAGGCCAAAAGGAAGTATAAAATTAAAATATCCGGCAACTTTATACGAAAACACATAGAGAGGAGATTTGAGAGGGTTTTGGTTTAAATGTGTACATACATACATAATAAAACCGTGAAAACCGATACGATACGCGGTGTGTGTGTACATGTGTGGAGTGAAGATATCGGGAAGCAAACATGTAATCGATAAACGAGAGGCTGTTGCATTATGTCGGGACTGAAACATTTGCACAAGCGGAAGCGATGTTCTCTCGATACCGAAAATCCGTTTTAACACTGTGTGTAAAAGTCGCTGCACGCGAAATTATCGGAAAGTAACTAACTCCCACGCAAATTAGCTCGCAAGCTATCATCTCGCATTAGGCGCACCTTCTATCGAGTTATATCATTATTTTAATCAGTCATTAACATTTTAATTTGTGTCTTTATTTTTGTAATGTAAGCCAGAAGCTCTGTTGATCTATTTTCTAAAAATTCAACAAAATCCTAAAAAGATCCAAGATAACAGTTTTTTTATCTCAAGTTTTCCAGAGAATTTTTTAACTATCTGCTGTGAGCATGAGTCATAAAATATTCAGATTTGTTCAAGACTTGTTCAAGAAATATCTCATACAAGAAAAAGAAGCAAAATTATATTAATTATTGTAATATTGCTTATAGTTTAGTTACTTTAATATAAAATTTATTATTACAATTGTGTTTGTTATTAATTATCTCAACTAATTTAGCTCCCTTAATATTCGTGAGTTCGTTACGGAAGTTATTTAAATTTATTGTGTCTTTGCTTTTAATGTCTCTTTTGCAACTTCTCGCTTGGACAGAAAATAAAAGATAAAGTCGTATCACAATTGCAATGTACCACATTACTTACAGTTAAGTAATCGTAGATCTATTATAAGGATCACAATTACTGTTGCATTATGCTAATTGTTATACTAATTGGCGCTATTCATTCTGTTTATTATCGGTGACGATTCTCTTTAACTGTCTCAACCTTTTAAATAAAGGACGCAAAGGCTAATAATGGCGCTTCTTACAATTAGACAAACTCAATAATCACTTGGATTCTCCAATAGAACTTTTACAAAAATATAAAAAAAATTGCAAAGTCTCGTATGTAATACCATTATAGTTTTACGTTTAAAAATTTAAAATAAACAAATGTATATGTGACATCACGATCATATTAATTATTTCAAAATCTCCCGTTAAATAAAGAAATGTATTAATTTCGGTACGATGAGAAATGTTTTTTTTCCTTGAAAAATAAGCGTTGCAAAATTTAATTAATTTTTTTGCTGATTCCTTAATTATTTGTTCAGAATATTTTTCATGCCTGTATAAAAGAGATAAAAAATTAAAAATGGTTTTTCACAGTGTTATCGTATGTAGTAGAGGAATCTGTCGATACATATCAACCGGTTGGTTTCGTCTATTTGGAGGAATATCGTTGCGTGGCTATGACGGCCGTGTCGAGAGGCTCGAATTTCAGGGATCAATTTCGCGTCGAACGAGAACACTGAAACGCACTACCTCTATCCTCTCTGATTTCAAACATTGTACGACCATCCAGATATTCTCTTGTAAAGTAAAATCTTAATGGATACTTGTAAAACGCAGTATTAACCCATTAAGTTCAAGATGGCCTCTACGCGCTGTTCTCTTTTAAATCCTTGTAACTTGGGTGCTAATTAAAATTTTTTGATCGTAGTTGATATTTAGGGATAAAAAGGAATGTTCTCTCTGAAAATCTAGTCGGCGAAAAAATATAAAGATTGAAAGTGGAGATAAAAAAATAAATAATATTCCTACCTCCTACTGATAAATATTCAACTAATAAATAATTTTGTCTATTTCTATATATTTATACTTTTATATTTTCTCCTTTTCTACAGGATGTGCCATTAAAATCCAGACAAAATTGAATTTGAAATTCCCGCGAGATTAGAATTTAGCTATAGGTGCCACTTGGCGCTAAGGTAAACCAGATAGTGGGTAAGACGTTCATAACTTCGAAATGACCGAGTTGATCAGGTCAAGTTTGGAATATTTAAAAAGCCCAAGACTTCATTTCGGAAAACTCAAGGACCTTGCTGAGGAAATTGGCCGTCTCGGGAGTGAGCGACCTCATCATCCGAAGGATCGCTCAAGAGGATCTCAGATACGTATCCTACGTCCTCAAGATGAGATCCGCCAGATGCTCTCCGAGGCTGCCAAATTCAAGGGACTGGTGCCCGCTACAATTTGCTCGAGGTTCACTTTTGGCCTCCCGATAGTCCCGACCTGAATCCTCCCGACTACTCGACTACATGTGGTTACCTCGAGAGGGTCACCAATAAGTCCAGGCACCCCATCGTGGTCTCCTTCCGGATCGCTACTGAGGCGGCGTTTGCGGCTGTGGACCAATTGAAGATGGCGCGCTTCGGATCGGGATCGAGGTGATCGAAGCGCAGGGCGGCTGCTTTGAATGAGAGAACTCGGGAGGCATTCCTTAAGTTGAATATTAAAGCATTTCTTTGCTTTAATGTTGGCTCTAATAAACGACTTTTCCGATAAAACGTTTTCATGTCCGGATTCCGCACTCTGTAATTAATAAGAAATTATTCTCTTTATTTAGCTACGAGTATATGTGTATGATATATTTAGACATCTTATATTTTACTTGAGATTAAATTATTTATAATTGGATATTTTTAATCCGAGTGAATTTAAAAGTATAAAGGGATTTTTAAGAAAAATCTATTTAGATAATTGAGAAAAATGAAAAAGATGTTTTAATCAATAAGATATCGTCGATGGAGCAAACTTTCGATCAATCCTCCCTTATTTGCAAATTTCTTGGTGCAAACTCTCTCTGCAAACGCGAATTTGAATAGTCTAATTCACATTTAAGCATGGAAGAGATATATGTACTTCCATTATGCGCTACTCGCGGTTAAGACTGTTCTAGATTCCGAATTGAAGACAAGTCACTATCAGATTTATGGTAAAGTCAGATTCGTATAAACATCAAAGTTCCATCAGTCGTTATCGATTACTTTAATGGGCAGAAGACTCGAAAACGGTACAGCCACAGATAAGCATGCGTGAACATACAGGATAATAGTACTGCGCGCTTTTACAATTTCCGTATTTGTTTCAACATCGGCAATTGCCTTCTGCATTATAAGCATTGCGGAAATTAATACTGGTCAGTTATTTTATATTTTCAAAAATAAGAGAGACGTTTTAATTAAAATACAATTATATGTTTTAATAATCTACCTGCAGGAAGAGATTTCCAACGGGGATTAGTTACTTCTGCGCTATAATTTTTATTACGGATTGTTTGGAATATATCGTAACAACATCTAGTTATACAATTTATACGGTTTTATGTTTTAATTAAAAAACGTTACAAGCGGTAGAAACGTAAAATGTTTTAAAACGAAAGCTATTACGTCGCATCTCGCAGATACTTTAGATTTAATATCTATACAGTACGTAAAATAGAATATATGTTTCCTATAAATTCCTAAACCTTCTGATCGATCTCGATCAATTTTTGCATAGTTACTCTATTGGACTTTGCGGAAAGTACAAGTTATCATTAAACTTTGTGATAATTTAAATTTATCACCTACATTACATTGTAGTATAAGCGTTACATAATAAATTATACATATAAGTAAGTATTGCGTATTAATTAATAAAGAGAGACGCCAGTTAATTTTGAAAGTTCGGGCAACACGCCAAGTTTTAATCCAGCGCGATACGTTATACGTGGTACTATAAATTTCGGGAAGCATCATTTTATTCCGGCTGTGTTTATGTCTACCTATTACCCTATTACCTACCCTATTACCCTACTACTCTATCCTACTATCCTACCCTACTATCCTACTACCCTATCTTTCCGCCATTAAGGTTGATTTATCGATTGAAAGTGTTGCGGAGCAAGCGCGCTGGTGAGAGCGTGGTGGAAGGGACGCGTGAACGCGAGTGAGGGACAGAGGGATAGAGCAGGACACGGGTAACGCGGAAATGCAATACACCTTGTAACTGCACTGAATTTAATGAAGGATAATTACAAAATAAATATAACAAATAATTGAATGTAATACGATTATAATCTGAGACTTAAGGGATGAGCGCGTCGCGGAAACTTTGTCCGCACGGAGCTTTACATTCGATCCTCGAGGAATTTCAAGCTCGGGCGATAACAGCTCGTATCCGGCTTTAGTTTGACGATATACTTTGATTTCTCCGAAAAGCGTCAGCGTAAGGTTGCGCGTTGTTTATAAAAGCGGCGACAGGTTGCCGGTTGCCCGCCTGCGTTACTCGCTCACCGGTTGCCTTTGATGGCACACCGGTTATGTCAATTTCGCGTATGAAATATGCGAGACAACGACATTCGCGTGGAATGCGAGCAGTGTAATTCCGTCGGGTTGTCATCGCGCGAGAGAAGCAAGAGAATGTGAATTTTCTTTTTCCGTCTCTTCTCGAAATTTCAAACTGACAAGTTCAAGGGATTTTTCACATTATCGTAATGTATATATCACAATTGCATTTGAATTCAATTTTCTAATTTTTTTGTTTCCTGTAAATTTTTAATAATTAACGATTTTAAGTCTTTAAAGGATTTTACAAAAATTCTTAAATTAGTACAGCAAATGTATTCTCTTTTATATCGTAGCGTCGGCAAGTGAATCTGCGAGACTTTTCTCATCGTATTCGATGTTATTCGCACATTAATGGAGCTAGTTGGTCAATCAATTTGCTTTGCACTTGATTGAAACAAGAGCCAATTTAATTCCTGAACACGATATAGCACACAACTTACGGTGGATCTCTGCTTCGCGATAGTAACGAGAACGCGATACAACGAATATTGAGAAATGAGAGACTATGAATAACGCGGATAATTCGATGTGTATTACCAGGTTGCCACCGCACGATTCTTTCATCTAATGCTGTAAATGTGAACGTCAGATTGATATCAGCTAAAGAAACCTTTGATTGGCACAAAAGTATGCTGGCTCATTAAAGTGAAGGAGAAAAATATTTATGTAGCTTTCTGACGCTTAAAAGGAATTTAAATGATCAATATTAAAGCTGTTAAATATTCTTGTAATTAATTTGAAACTTATTATAATTATATATATTTGAATCTATTAAAGTAGCTTATTTTCATATCGTATGTTTATCGAAATCAGCAAAATGAACGTTATTTGTTCCTCCACAACCCAGACACCCAAAAAAAGTATTTTATATTCAAAGTGATTTTTCCTATAATCTCATATTCTAAGCTCACTATTTTACAGCAAACATTCCTCTTTCAATAAAGTGAAATATACTATTTTTCTCTCGACTTCAGAGGAATCCTTTTGAGGTCAATATAAGAGTCAAATCCTTAAGATTTAGAGAATTCCACATATATCAAAATTATTTCTTTTGGGGTGGAGCACAGTTTCGATTAGCTTAGGACGACCGGCCGTTTTCACTTTTTTAGATCTCGAGTCATTACTAATTAAAACTGTAAGATGCAGTCCACACGTTAGTAATAAATATCACGATATATAAAATTGTGAACGAAGATGTCTTATTAATTAAATCACCTATTAAACGAAAGCGATGATTCTTGCTCATTTATGCGTACAATTTCTTCATGTTAATATTCGTAATATTCGTGCATTTCGAGATGGTTTAATTCCTAACGCACATATAATAAAACGTGTAACGTAGAATAATTGTTAATTAAGGCTAAATTAGCGCTCGTAACATCCCTCGTTAGCTCCATTAATGAATGACGGATGGTCTCCGGGATGATCGGGGTTCTCGATCTTTGCCACACGTATGAAGAATGATGCAATGAGAAAACCGCCGTTACTTCAGGCAGTCTCGGCTAATCTCTTAAGCAACAAGGGCAGCTTTGTGCGATAGACGGCGTGAGAAAATTCGTTCTCAATTTTCTACGACGAAGCCGATTGATGGAACGGTTTTATTTTTTTTTACATTTTTCGAATTAGGGAAAGAAGATTTTTGGCGAGGTACTTAAAGGAAAGTTTTAAAAAGATTTGCTCCATCGGCATACGTCGCTCGAATAATCGAAAATGTGTCTCGGCGAAGTAATCTGTCATATTTCGCGGAGTCGAGTACTTGCGGAGAATTTTATTTCACGTTCTCGTGCCTTCGCATTGCGGGAACGAGTGAAATTTTCAATTTGAAGGCTCAACTCGATTTGGCGAGTTAACCTTCCTCCACGTCATTTCTTTACAACGCGAAATTGTAAGATCGTTTCAAATTACTTTGGAATTACTCACTTTCTTATATCCGCGGGCCGCTGCTTTAACGCTGCGAGAAAACAACGCGAAAGTCCTAGAAACGCGACAACGGGCACCGCTTGCAGGTGCTACGCCAAAGTTTGTATTACTTATTCTATGAATCAATT
Source organism: Tetramorium simillimum (assembly GCA_011636635.1). NCBI lineage: Eukaryota > Metazoa > Arthropoda > Insecta > Hymenoptera > Formicidae > Tetramorium > Tetramorium simillimum. The sequence goes on along the minus strand of VBVQ01004243.1, from coordinate 7,478 downwards.
GCCACTGCTCCGCTTACAGGTACTGATACTTTAAGTATTCTAGCTGTTCCTAACGCTCGAGAAAAGCGTTGAAATGGTCAACATTAAAACTCCTCCATGTTCGCGAAAGTGATATAAATGTTAGAAAAAATACCGTTTCTTGATTTTGCAGGTGCATTTATTACAACTATCTCGAGAAGTAGAGATGAAATTTTATTTCAAAATTTTCCAGAATAAACGGTCCTAATGGACAAACGGGCAATTAATAAAAGCGCAAAAGAAAAATAGAAAAAGCGAAGCAGCAATTGTATGAAAATCGTAATTTATCATGAAACTCAAAATATTCCGTATTTTACTACGGTTGTCTAAATATTACGGTTATGTCGTATAGCTTGAATATGTAAATAACATGAAAATTGCAAATTGCGAACTGCAATTTTACTCTACACGTAATATTATTTCTACAATTTTTTTTTCGCAATTTACAAGAAGATGCGACTGCTTGAATCTCGTTGACCATATAAATACAAATTACATCGAGCAGAATCGTACTTCGTGAAAACGTTAAGGATGATTTTTTTTCTTAATTTGTTACGTCATTGAATTAAATTTAGTCGAGCTATCGTCAAATTAATAGAAATATAAAAAATCAAAAATAGGAAGGCAATGAATGTATATGTAACATTGAGCGTTATTAGGAAAGTATTTGAAGATGCCTCGCAAAGGAAATTATCGCACGATCGATTTTATCGAACGCCGCGTACATTCAGGGGAATGATTTATTTCAAGCGAGGGGAACAGCAATTAATCGTTTTTCCATGACAATCTCACCGACAGTATCGTTATTGCATGAAGGTTCTGGAACAAATGGTAATATCATGGTAATATCATGATGTTATTAATTACGTTGCGTTGGACAATACATGCGCAACATACGCGTCATGTCGCTCACTGCTAACTCATATTGCCGCGGCAACCGCGATCTTTTTTAATGTACAAGTTTTTATATGGTTCTGCTACCACGGCAGTTATTTCAACATTGAGCAACTCCGTAGTTGTAAAAATGGGGTTACTTGAAAACATTTTCACAGTACCTTAATTTAAAGCGAATAATTTTTCGCCGACTACAGAATTTCATTTTCTAAAATGCTTCATATTTTATACCGACTGATAAATAATACATCTTACTTTAAACAAGTGTAAGTTTACAACAGTTTAAATAACTTTAATTTCGATGAAAATTGCACGCGCATATAAATAGACAGCGAGCAATTTCTAATTATGCTCCGTTGAAAATATTACGTGAATTATTTGATTGCATCCGGAAGAAAGCGGATAAAGCGGCGAAAGGAGAAAAAGAAGTAGAATGAAAGAGATTACAAGAAAATGAGGAAGACAATGAGAAGAATGAGAAAGAGAAATGAAAAAATTTTTTATTAGTAGGATGCATATCATTATTTGTTGCCAATTTTCAATTTACGCTAAAAAGTAAGAAAATTGACGTTGCATGCTACCTTTATCGATTGCCGCGATACTCCACTCGGATTATCGGAACGCTTCTACAATTCGTAGAATGACGTTTTAATCGTTGCGTTCATCTGACTATTCACATCATCTGATCGCGATGTAACCGCGAACGCTCGTTTGTCAGCCAACGACGAGGTGTTCCGTCGGTGAATCATTATCAACCACTTCCGACAACAAAAGGAGATTTGTGTCGCGTTTCGACAAAATCAAATCGAACGCAATTAAATGTAACGTAACGCGAGTGTCAAACAATGATTTTAATGATTTTACGCAATTAACGCTTTGTGTTTTAGAATCTAGTCAGTTTATTCGTGTCAAACAAGAACTCACTAATTCCGTTTAATTAAAAATGTGAATTATTTGTAATTATTGTGTCGATGATCTTACATAAATATAGCTCGTCTTTGGCTTCTTTTCGCTGCTGCTGTTCATTTTGTCTCTTCGCTCGCTTTTTCAACGAGTTCTTGCACGCAACCATTATCGTGCACATGTTTTACCTTCTATAAATAAATTATTACACAAATTTTATATTGAATTTCAACGTCTACGTGTATTCCGCGTCTCTCACACTGTGAGAAAAATATAGTTACTTTTGAACTCAACTACAATTTTATAGTATTTCTAACGATAATTATAGTTAACATAATGATGCATACAGTTAAGTAATCATATTTATTGTTAGAAATATTATAAAATTATGGGTCTAAAAGTAACTATATTTTTCCTCTCAGTACATGTATTTATACTAGTTTGTATCACACTCTATTGTTAATGTATTATTGCATCTTGTCATACTCTTATTCTATTTCTAGAAAGCTTTATAGCAACAATTTTGTTGGTGTCTCTTCTTTTGCTTGTATTATTCCGACTTATCTGGTCTTTGTACTTGTTTCAGATTCATTCATTACAATAAAGAATTATTATTGTTACACTGAGAAAAAAAGAATTTGTTGCAAAACGCAAAATATATTTCATCTAACTAAAACATTTAGTCCGATACGTTCGATTAAATATTATTACAATGACAAAAATATTACATGAATAAACTCCACCTTTTTTTAAGCGCATCTATAAAAGACTAAATTGTGGAATCAACCATTGAGTTAAACAAGTATACAAATTTAATTCATACAAACGATTTTTTTTCTCAGTGTATCGGTAAAATTCCTTTCAGATGTAAAACAAGGAATTGATGCCGATTTATTTGTGATAATGACTAATTTATGATGTTTGATGCCAATTTATATCTTCAATTAACCATCTCACGGCGCGCATCTTGACGTGGCGAAGGAGCTTGAAGATCCTTGTGATCCCTCGGAGCAATGTCGAACGTCATTCGGAATTTGTAACCAAGTTGCGAGGTCTTGTGGACGTGTTTCGTCGAGCAGAACTGCGAAACGGTTTCGATAAACGCGTTTAATCCCACAAAGCTCTATATCATTATTTCTGCGCGAACAACGCCGGCCGGTGGTCGCGAACGTGCCACTGGCGTAATGGCCAGTGTTATGCCCGCACCGAATCGATCCTTTCGGTCGCAGTAATTTGACGGTACAAAAATCGATTAGCTTTCTTTCAGTCTCCAGTGTTTGAGAGATTGCTGTTTTATTTGTGTCAGTTTGAGACTAAAGGGAAGCAAGTCAACTGTTAACCGCATAATGTAAACGCCAAATTAAGTGCTTTGAAACCACAATAAAGCAATGAGGCAATAATTGCGCGCATAATTAACGCTAAACTATCGCTACATTAAATATTTTTAATTGTAATCTCGATTTATTGTTAATAAATTCAATCGGAGATATTTTACAGATATTTTATTTTCCTTTAAGAAGTAAATTCTTATATTGGAGTATTTCTTTAAGAAGTAAAGTTTTTGAGAAGAAAAATTCCTTAAGAAATAAACTCTGAGAAGTATGAAATCCTTGCTTCGAAATCGCGAAAAATCTTAGTATATATATCTCGTGCAGATAAAAATTCGCGGAAATTGCCAAGTTCTTCGGCAAAGCGTGTCGCGTAGATTCGCTAACAAACCATGTTGGCAAAAGCCCGGTGCGCACGCGATAACGATTCGACCAGATCGATTTGACTTTTATAATAGTAAATGCATTTAGTTCGCTTACGCGCGAATGAACCGGCACGAATTCGTGCGCGCATAAAATTCTTCACGCGAATCTATTCGCGAGGAAAGTTCTATACTTCTATGGGCGATGCTGCGTATTTACATACAATATCAGTTCACGTACTCCAATTTCCGGGATAAATTGAATCAGCGACGGGATTCGGCATAATATCGTTAATCCTACTAAAGCGCGATGTAAAATACAGCGTGGTCTTAGAAATTCGCTAAATTTACCGAATAAACATTTATTATCGATTAAACGCTTTCGTTTTTAAATTAAATATAGAGTCATTTAATTTATATGAGAAAAAACAATTTTATGAACAAAATATAAAGGTACGTGAAATATAAAACGTATACTTCCGATTATTGCGCCTAAAACCTTGTAAATTCAATTTAATATTATTTTTTAAAATGTATTGTATAAAACAAATACAATTTGTTACATTAATTTTCAATATATTAAAAATTTTCAGCAAAAATTTAATTTCTACAATATACACATCTTTATATGTATAAACCATATTTAATTAACGCAATTAATTACTTTTTAAATATTCGATAAACTTGTAATACATCTTACCGATTTACGCATTATTATATTTAGTGCAGATTGTTTTACAATTAAAAGAGTATTCTTATATTAATTTTTTATCTAAAAGATGTTTAAAATATTAACAACCTTTATTTAATTACTGAAAAGAATAATAAAAATTCAGTTATAATGTTGGGATGTAAAATACATCCTGCGCGAGTAATTACGTTAAAAAAAAAACCACGTCAGTAACGTAGAGCTAAAAGCCCGTCGTTCACTCTCACGTGAATTTTCAACATATCGCTTGCACTCGTAAATGCAACTGTTCCCGCATGTCGAATCGATCCTTTTGAGTTCTTGTGCGACACGCGGTACCGAGAAAATTACAGCGAGAAGTAAAATCACTATTACGTCATGTTAAGACACGAGACTTGCTTCAAGTAACGTTGTAGTTTATGATATATTATGTTAATTATTATAAAAGTGTAATGTATACGTTATATATTTAAAAAAGCAACAGCGTTTCTTAATTGGTTTTGCCTTATTACATATGTCTCGTATTTTACAGTTTCTGGACTGGATAGAGATTAACGAGAGTTTAATTCATCCAGAAGTGACTTTCTGTTTTCAATAATAAATGTATATAAAAGTGTATCGACTACTCTATTAAGCTTAATATTCTACGCCGCGCCATTTTTCCGTGACTCTCTATTCACCGCATAAATGATCGTTGGCACATTTATTATATGTATACGCTAAAAACTATATTTTATAATAATTTTAAGATTGAAAAACATACTATTTTTAAAATAAAGAGGTAACATGTAGGCAAATGTAAACACAGGTAAATGTAATGTAAAACAAAACACGAAGGAATGCATTAAAATAATTAATAAGTAAAAAGAATACAGGATAATGTAAACTTGGTAAATAGAATATTTAAAATACATAAGTATAGAAACATGTAAAACACATTAAATATTTTCATATAAATAATGTAATTAAAGCAACATATTATGATTTGAAAAAGGTAAACATGGTTTGTTAGGGCTTTTAGAAATTTTTTAGAAACAATATCATGATATTTTATTGAATACATGCGTAACAATGAACAATCTGACAAAAGATACAAAACAAAATACGAAAAAATAAATGTTTGTAAGTTGATGTATATGAAATGACGGATTTTTTAATAAATAAATTTTAATGAATATCGGGTTTTTTCAAAATGTAACAGTTCCTTAAAAAAGGTGATTTATTTAATTAAAATAAACTTTATTGCAATCAACAAATCTCAACAATTTTGAAATGAATAAATGCCATTCCTAAAAAGAGTCTGTATTTTTAAAGTTGATAAATTGTTTTACAGCTCTTTCGACAGAGACTTTATTTTTTAAAAATAATTCTAATGTTTGAAAATATAATAACTTGTAAGGAAGAAATCGAGTAAATAAAAAGGATGTAGTAAGATTTCATGATTCAATTCACTACTTTTATTATTGTTGTTTGAGATGTGGTTGAAAATTACTAAAAAAAGTTCAATCCCAATATAATATCAAACTTTTGAAGATATTAGGTAATGTTTAGTGAACATCATTGTGTTAAAATATATGTTATTAAAATTCATAATCATTCAATACGATGTACGAAAATTTTTATGTTGGATTTTATTTATTTTGAATTTAATAAATTACTGATTAATAAAATTGCATCCAAATATAACTAGAAATCTTATTTTAAAAAACGATATTAAGCAGCGGTTTTTAAAAACTTTAGTTGGGTTTTCTGGCTTGTTTAGTTTAAATATATGAAAATTCAAATAATGTAAACTTGTGAATGCAAATTTGAAAATTTATATGATTAGAGTCTTTAGAAGACTCAACATCCTTAATACCCTAAAAGTTTATTACACATATTTTGAAGATACACTTTAATTAAAACCTGCAGAATCTCTTCGATGATGATAAAATGATGTTATTTCACGCGTTCCGGTTATTAAGCCACACGAGATATTTAATTAAAAAACTCAAAAAGCTTGCACAGCGGGAGAGAAGAGGTCGAGAAAAAGGAAAAAGGAGCACAGAGAAAGAGAGAGAGTAATGAGAGAAGCGGGAGAAGGGAAACTTTTCTCTCAGCTAAAGGAGTTTATTGTTAGATTTATCTTGTTATCGCTTTTAGATCGACAAATTCCTCAACCCCCCTTATTTCGCTTTCATAACTTTACAAGTAACACTCAAATTTTGTTGAACAAAGAACAATCTTTGCACAATATTCGCTCCAGTAAATTTTCTTATTTACATTAGAAATAAGTAAAATACAATAGATAACGTACTAATTTCTCATGTACTTAGCCATAATCGTAAATCTGATGTTGTTATCATAATAGAGATGACTGGACGTATTGTACGTGCATTCTATGCACCATTTCACGCTTCCATGTGCATATAAAGGCAGACGCTCATATGTACATTGTGCAGAAATCCATATGTACATATACAATCTACTCAACACTCATGCAAGTCCCTACACGTGCATACGCAAACACGCTATATACGGTGGGTGTGAAATAATATGTTTACATGACCACATGAGTGTGGATTTGTACACGTGAAAACACTCCTGCATTTCACACCTGCATGTACCATAGTAAATATGTATGTGTATGTGTGTATATTATACAAGTCCACACACAATTATATAGATTATATAGATATATTATTGTTTATGTTGGTTGTGGAATAATGCATATGCCTAGCCAAGATTTTTGTATGAAATCTTGTTATTTTAATAAGCATAACAATGAAGGAATAGGTGTATTTCATGATAAACATAAATTTTCAAATGTTTAATATTAAATTCTTTTGCATTAAATATTTTATTATTTTAAATATGATAATAAAAAAATGAAATTTTATGATATGTATAAACTCAGGCTCGATTGGCAATGTTTTGATATCAATATTTGTTTAACAAAAGTAAGTTAAAACAACATTATTTCGGATAATAATTTAATTATTTAATTTTTATGATAATTTATATATTTCTTATATTTCTCATCTATAATCTTGATAATTATTAATTTGTATTCAACGGTGAAGAAGTAATCGATCTTAACAAAATAATATTTCACGAATTACTAAAATTTTTAATATATACAGTACTGGCCAAAAATATATTACCTTTAGGATTTTGGAGCATTATTTTCATTTAAGTGAATCGAATGGATTCAACATTTTACAATAAATATGTGGTATCATATACACTATATATACCTTATAAGACGTACAATGATACCACATATTTATTGTAAAATGTTAAATC
>VBVQ01004242.1:0-15450 GCA_011636635.1 Tetramorium simillimum | reverse complement strand
GAACACCTAGCTTGGTTCGATAGCCCTTATTTTCATTCTATAATAATTCATTTAACGAACCTGTTAAATTATATAATGTATTTATCGTATAAGAAATTGGCAAATAATTCAAATAATTTCTATGTATTAATTAATAATGCATGCAAATAAATGTTTATCATATTTTGATTTTCAATATAAATTTCAATTGCTTGAAAAGATATCGATGCGAAAAATACAGCAATGAAATATTATTCGTTATACATAAATTGCATTTGTTGCACGTTGTGATTCGTGATATAATAATATATTGAAATTTGTATTGTATTTCCTATAGTTAGTTCTTCCTTTTCCTACGTTGAAGATTGTTAGAATAATCATTATAGTGTTAGTGACTTTAATTTATTACAAAAAGATTGATTTTTGATCGTTGAATTCAGTTTATTTCACTTTCATTGCAAAACCCTTACACCACAGAGTGAAAAAGAGTCAAAATATTTTGATGCAGACTTTGATAAACGGAATATCGTTCGAAAATTAAAAGAAAGAAAAATAAATAAATTGTTTTTTTCCCCACTAAAATAAATATAGCGAGAAGTGAGAGCGTGATTAACGAATATAAATCCCGGATTTCTATCGTGTCAAAGGGTAGACACGATTACATTAAAGATAATTATTACACAAACAAGAGAAAGATTGGCCATCATTATCGGTACGTTGGTTACCTCATAGACTCTAAATCTTGCACTCCGAACTTTTGTATCTTTTGCGCTGATAAAGAGTATATATATAAAGGAATTGACAAATAGTGCCGGCCGATCCTTCGCGAAGCAAGCACGAGGATGAAAGCGATTGCGTTGTTCTTGGCTGCGGCGTGCCTGGCTCATGCCGCGCAGTCATACTCAGGCTCTACCCACACTGCCGACAAGACGTACCTGATCAAGCAGAAGAACATCTACGAGCTCTTCTGGCATGTCGACCAGCCAACCGTCTACCATCCGGAACTTTATCAAAAAGCGCGATCCTTCAGCCTCGAAGATAATGCTGCTTCTTTCACGGACCAGGTATTTATATTTCGTGGTACCACGCACGCATACGCGTATGTAGAGCAAAAATAAAAAGAATAAAAAATATTTTTTTCGATGCGGTGCGTTTAAATATCATTTTTATAAACGCACTTTTAAATTTCTGTTCAAAATTTATTCTGCTGTCTTTTTATTGCAATCTATTGCGTAACAAGTTTTGCAAAACGATATAAAAATTATTTGTACCGCGAATAAAAGAGGGACAATATATAAAATGTTAGGTATCTGAATAAATTATAGAGCCGGTATTTTATAATCTGTAATGGAATAACTTTTAGACTTAGAAACGTATTCATTGAGACAGTTTTTATTGTTTCAACGACGATGACGACGACGTGTTGACTTGTTGTTCTAGGCGGCGGTGACCGAATTCCTGCAGCGATGGAAACACGGTATCCTCCCACGGGGAGAAGTATTTTACGGAAGTAATCCTCAGCATTACAAAGAAGCGGTTTGCTTCTTCCGCGTTCTACATTCCGCTAAGGACTTTGATACTTTCTACAATACTGCCGTATGGGCACGCTTCCACATGAACGAGCATATGTACGTATACGTGTTGAGTGTCGCCGTGATGCATCGCCCGGATACGAAGAACATCCGTCTGCCCCCGATTTACGAGGTGGTCCCGTATTATTTCTTCAACGAGGACGTTTTGCATAAAGCCTATCGTATCGCGATGGGCGATTCGCAAACTGGTTGGTATATTAGTCGAGAACCGATGACGACATCGACTCGTTAATTCGTTAACGTAAAATAGCCTCAGGGTGACGCGAATAATCTTACTTCAAATTTTTCCATATCCATTTTTCTTCAATTAAATTATTACAAAAATAATTATACATTGGTTAAAAAATTTTAAATTCTGCCAATGAGAGAAATAAAAAAGTCACAATGTTATCATGTTCGAATATCTACTACTTTCTATCTTGAATAATACATATATACTGATATAACTGATATATTGAGACAAAAATAGAACATTATTGTTCAGATTTAAAATCAGCAAGGATAGCACGTTATTCTTTGGAAGCAGATGTTTTATAAATTTCTCTTTTCTGGATTAAGTTAAATTAAATTTGCATTAGCTAACAGACAACAAAAGTAATGCTTCGTATTAAATTAAAAAATATTAATCAGAATTATTTGGTTCGGTAGGTGTGAAAAAAACGATTGGTGGGATAGATTATCATTACATTCCTTCCAATTACACCGGTTGGCATATGGTTGGAGATGAAGTGCTGGAACATGAGAAATTAAACTACTTCCTTGAGGATATCGGTTTAAATGCGTTCTATTTGGTAATGAATCACGACTTCCCAGTCTGGATGAACAGCGTTCAACACCGTATGCCCCAACACATTCGCGGCGAATTGTACGTATTCGGCCATAGACAAGTGCTCAATCGCTACTATTTGGAGAGACTGTCCAACGATATGGGTGAGATCTCATACGTCGATGTGACCAAACCAATCGTTCCTGCTTACTACCCGATGATGCATCATCACAATGGAGTGCCGTTCCCGCAACGTCCTGTCGGTTCCGAGGTTCCTCTTCATATGCACAAATATGTTCAGGTTGGTAAAGCACGTTCTTCATCAAGACGAATTAACGAATTATCAAAATACGAAGTATCCAAGTCTAAATATCGAACAGGAAAGAAATTTATAGAAATTTTCTCAATAGACCACCAATCGAAAGAACGTTCAACGATTCCAAGATAGGATGATAGGATTTCCAATGTCTCAGTGGTCTCAGAGATCTAACAAGTTTGTTAGACCACTGAGAGATAGATTAATTAAATTATGACGTGATGTGTGATGTGTCCCTGACAGGCTATACAAGATATCCATACTCGCATCTCCGATGCCATCGACAGAGGCTACGTCGTTGATATGCACGACAAACATATCGACATTTACACCGATGACGGTTTGAACCATCTTGGTAACGTGATACAGGGCAACGCCGATTCCGTCAACCCTGTATTCTACGGACATTTGGAGCATTTGTACAAGAAGGTCCTCGGCATGGGTCCGATCCAGGTCACTAAACACACGACAATTCCTGCCGCTGTCGAACTCTACTCCACCAGTTTAAGAGATCCCGTCTCCTATGGAATCCATAAAAATATTGCCACTCACTGGATGCGGTATGATAATTGCGGCATAATTCGTGATAAAATTTAAAAATTATTTTAAAATTATTTAAAAAATTAAACCGACGCGACGTGTCGTCTTCCGCAGATATAAGGAACACTTGCCGAGATACACGCACGAGGAACTCGTTTTCCCGGGTGTTACAGTCGAATCCGTCACCGTTGATAAGTTGTTGACTTTCTTCGATCACTTTGAATCACTGGTCAACAATGCCGTCGCAGTGCGTAGTCACAAGGAGGCTCAATCCATGTTGATCAAGACTCGTCAGTATCGTCTCAATCATAAGCCTTTCACCTATCATATCACCGTCAACAGCAACAAGAACGTCAAGGCGGTCATTCGCGTCTTCCTTGGACCTAAATACGATGTTCACGGCCACGAACTGGATATGAGCGAGAATTACATAAACTTCATCGAGTTGGATCAATGGACCGTTGACCGTTAGTATCTCTTTCTTCTTACAATTAGAAAATTGTAAGAGATTTTTCTCTTTTAATGAAACATATGTCCGATTTTTTCAAATTATTTCAAATAATTTCTCAACTACGGTAATTCTTAATTGTTGTTAACAGTGAAACCTGGAACCAACAAGATCGAGCGCAGCAGCTACGAGTCTATCTATACCGTTCCGGACGAGGTGCCAAGCGAGGTTCTGTACAAGAAGGTGGTGAAGGCTATCGAGGGTGGCGAGACTTTCACTTATCCGAGCCAGCTTTACGGTTTCCCCGACCGTTTGGTACTTCCTAAGGGCAAGAAGGAAGGCATGCCGTTCAAACTCTTCGTGTGCGTGTCGCACTACGATGAGACGAAAGCCACCAAAGTAGATTCTCCAGTCTGGGGTCCGAACATCATGGATCATCGACCATTAGGATATCCGCTCGACAGACCGATTCACACCTTCAACTTCACCGTATCCAACTTCTACTTGAGAGACGTTCTAATTTATCACAAGCAGGCAGAAGAATTGAATGTCACCGTATAAAACTCGTCACCGCGCCTCGTTGCCGCGCTACTGCACTCAAATGATCATTCGCATTCATACATTTTGTCTATATGTAGTTATTTAACATGTGCGCGATCACCGAAACAAGAACTCGGGACGCGCTGACAAGGAAAGAGATAAATAATGTACAAATAATAAGAGAAGAAATGCGCGTGCAGTAGCGTTTTCCATCATTGAGTGTGTGTGTAATCATCCGGTGCGATAAGTCGTACCTGAAATAAATTTAAAAGAAACATCCTTTACCACTTATTTCTGTTTTGGCTTTCTCGTGCTCTTCTTCGTGCTCACTTCAAATTCCACTCCAATCGATCCTTCGTTTCAATCAATCTTTTGTTTTTCTTTAATTTTATTATGAGAGAAAAATAGCTTCTATTTAATTTGCTTTATTTGAATAGGAAGGAAAAAAGTTTCATTTACATCTGTTGAACGTGAAGAGAAACAAAAGAGATGGAAAATATAGAAATAAATATTAAATACCGATCATCTCTACTGCGTAATAATTAAATATGTCGAACGAGAAAATATTTTTTTTATTCTGATATTTTACGATACAATATGCGCGATAAGTAGATATGTGATTTACTGCAGCCATTGCAAATATACGATTATACGATATGACAATACGTATATGACAAGCGAATTCTTTCAGCAGGGACGTGAAATTTTTTAATAATGCACATTTCGAAATAACACGTTATATTTTAATTATGTATGTATATATATATATATATAGTTATACAATTAACATACATGAGAATGTGTGATTGACGTATTTACTTCGACAGTAATAATAAAATTTATCGGTTGAACTTAATACAAACATCTAAACGTAGTTATTATTTCCAGAAATTAACAATCATTATTTAAAAAAGTATTTTCGATATTTATAAAATATGTAATTATCACTATTAACCTTATTTAAAACTAACAATTATTAGATTTGCCAATAAAAAATTCATCGTTAAGAAATTCAAATTTATTCTCGGATATTCTCGATCATTAGTTTGAACCTAAATGAACGACATATTGTAAATCTAGGAAAAATCTAGACTAATTTTGATTTACGTTTAAAATACATAATTGTATGCCCGATACAATATATATATATATATATATATATATATATATGTATACTTAATTTGTACTACATCTATTTTAATTTTATAGCTTAAATTTTATTGCATATTGCATCATCATCGAACACTATCGAAGAGACAATTACTTCAGCTAACCCAGTCATAATCAGAGAGCATGGGTCATAAAACGAGGACATCTTAAGGATTATTAATTCTACGAATGTTCAGATATATGATCTTTCCAGACGGCAAACTTCATTAATCGCATATTCTTTTTTCCATCATCCAAGCACAGCTGTTGCTCTATTGATGTATCCATTATCCGTTATCGTATGTATGTATGTATGTATGTATACCTATCGCTTGTGTATTAACTTTGAGGATTTTGTCACTAAGCTCTTGGTCCTCCAAACGTTGTTATCTTATTGCGAATAAGTGCGTTAATTAAATCATACATATCGTGAAACGATTTTTTTTATGGTGATTAATCTTATGATTCTCTCGGCTATAGAGGTACCCAGGACCAATTATTACAATTTTTAAATATTGATTTTTAATAAAAAAAAAGATGTAAAGTTTTACATCGTATATATCCATATTCCTTTGATACTAAAAAAATATATATTAATATTGAATATCATTTCACAGAAAAGTCAAATTTTCAAAAGAAGACTTGCATTATAGTATAATGCTAACTAAAAAGAAAACGATAGCTACTCGTGCCGTTGAACGACGTTCGGCGTGAAAACCGAAATTTCGAAGCGCGATGCACGATACTGAAAGAATGCCAAGTAAGATAACAACGTTTAGTTTATTAATTTTTTTATTTATTTATTTTAACATTGTTCTATGTCTTTTAATGCGGGACATGGTCTCTCTGATGTAATTAGACGACAAAGAGTTTTAGAATTTTCCTGCATAATGATAGCTAGACTAGAAAATGATAGACAACGAGAAAAAGGTAGCTGTGTGTGCCGGTGGAGGGCGTTTGCAATTTCTTAACTCATCTTAAACTCTTTCATCGCTGCGTTGCCAGTTTTTTTTTAATACTAAAATACTAAACAGTCATAGCGCACGAGCGATATATTTAATATATTTTGGCCGTATTGTATCTCGATCGAGATCAGGTGCCAGGTTGAACCCGAAGAAGAAGAAGAAGAAGAAGAAGAAGAAGAAGAAGAAGAAGCACGAGCATTTATGTAGATACGATGTGCCCGAATGACCATGTTCGATATCTCGAGAGTTTGACATGTCCAGGCATTTGTGCCGGGTAGTGTATGTAGCACATACACAAGTCAAAGCAAAAAATTAACAACGCGAAAATTTTTTGTTATTATTCTTCCATAGTTATTATTCCATGTTATTATTCTTTGCTCAAACTTTTAAAGATGTATCATAGTCAAATGACGATCTACTCTCTAAAAGTGAATCAGTCAAACTCACTGTCAATCAGCGATTATACACTGATTGTCAGTATTAAGTATATCACTGAAAAATTCTTACATACTCATATACATATACATATATTCAATGTACTTAACACTGACTGTGTATAATCGCTGATTTACTTTTAGAGAGTACATTGTTAAATTCTAATAAATTAATTCTGATTAATTGTTTATTAATTCTAATAAATTCTAATAGATTATTTTATGTGTAATATTAATAAATATCTGCATTACTTGTTTTCAAAAACTGAATATTATCACAAATACGTGATAAACTGATAATGTTTTTTGATTGATATGTTCATTGAAAGATCTAGTTTACAGCAATATGTTTTTTATTTCGTTCTTGTTAATATAAGAAATACTGTAATAGATAAACGGTCAATATGTCTACTGTTTGACATAAGAAATTAACAGTTTCTCGAAAACGGTTCGGTAAATTGGTTTCAAATGTAGGAACATGTAGGAACCGTTAGATATTAAGAAATCTTGTTAATCTCGATTATAGTTTCGATATATGTATCGATATTAATTTAATTTGTAAAACGTGTTGCCACGGTGTGAACTCCGTTATTTATATGTTTTCCTTCACTTTTGTTATTTACCGTTCTGAGAGAGAGTTGCCTTTACGATTCGTTCTGCATTTGTAAGCTGATTGCATATGATCATGCTTGTGATCAATAAAGTTGTATTTAACAATACATTGACTCAATAATTAGCGCTGGTGCAAGTGCGCGTATCGATAATTTACATGAGGAACAAAATACATTAATGAACTTCTTAGCCAAATCTTATGACAATGGTGTTGTTTTTGAAATTCTGACATACATCTTTAAAAAAATATTATGAATGAATGCATCATTTGAGAGCAAAGCGCGCTAATTAAAGTAATTAGTTGCCGGCATAATAATGTCTCATCAAAATGTCTCCTGCATTATTTGCTTGCCAAACAAGTTTGAAAAATTTATATTTCTTTTATCATACATGCGTATATTGGACGTACGATACACGTACATTACATTTACAATATAGTATACGTGTTATACTATACGTAAATATTAATTAAGTAAGAAAAGGGTAAAAATTATAATTTTCGCTATTTCTTTATTAAAATGGAGAAATGTTGGTCAAGAAGTGACCGCTGCCACCTAATTTCGCGTATGGAATATTGCATATGGAATATTCAGGCGTAACAGCGCGCGAGGAAGGAAGGAAGGAAGGAAGGAAAGAAGCAAGGAGATGGTTGAAAGAAATAGATTTTTATTTGAGAGAAAGAGTTTTTTTTCTCGCTGCGTGGCTCGTCACCGCCCGCACCCGGGCGAGCAAGGCAGTTTCCGAGAATTTGTTTGTTTTGACTGGCCTACTTAGTCGAGCGTCGAGGCG
This sequence comes from Tetramorium simillimum, assembly GCA_011636635.1. Taxonomy (NCBI): domain Eukaryota; kingdom Metazoa; phylum Arthropoda; class Insecta; order Hymenoptera; family Formicidae; genus Tetramorium; species Tetramorium simillimum. Next base: position 7,320 of record VBVQ01004242.1, on the reverse strand, counting down.
CCAGCCGATTCCGAGAAGTCCGCTTCCCCCCACCACTCGCCCAAAAAACTCCGCGTTGCCTACGAAGGAAGGCTACCAAAGCGCCACCAATTCCATAAGCCGAAAGTAAGGTTCGATCAATCGCGTCGCTCGCCGCGTCCGCGCGGACGCGATCAACGCGATTAACGCGATTTTGGTCGCTCGATTCGTCCATAAGGCGAATCGAGTAACGCGATTGGCTGAAACGTTTTTCGGGAAACGTTGTGCGTCTATACGGCATAATAGCGCGCGAACGGGCGCAGTAAGGCCGCGGACGCCGACGGGGAAGTAACGCGATCGGCAATGTTGGATCGCTACGCGAATACCTCGATGCGTCTCGTTGTATATACAATGTTTATACAGTGTATTTATACAGTTATTTCACTTGTAAAATTATGTCGCGACGCGCGCCCCTAAATAACACATTACGACTCGCCCCGTCGGCACGCGTCGCGTCGCGTCGCGTCGCGTCGTTTCGTTTCGTATCGAAGCGGGATCGCGCGGCTCCGCACATTTTCAAACAAGTGTCGGGAGTGTGACGACGTATGCATGTGTGGAAGTGTATGTGCGTATCGTACGGCTTGCGCTGGCTTGGCGCGCAAATCGCGAGTGCGCGATTTCCCGCCATTAAGTGTCGCGTCGCTCCGATTTCTCCTCCGTGCCGTCGAAAGTAAGAGTGTTCTTTTTTTATCGGATTATTCATTTCACGTCGAAAGAGTCAAATAAGAACGGTTACATCGATGACATTGAGAGTGACAATTAGACGATGAAAGCGAGATTTCGGTTTTGAGATTACAGTCGTTTGCGCGTATGACGTAATCGGTGCTGCGCCGCCATCTTGCTTTTGCCGCTGTTCTTTTTTTCGAGTCTCTCAGCTTTATGCGAGACGCGTGCGATCGGTGCTGCGGGACATTGATGGACAGAGTTCGCAATCCAAGTGTCGCGCGACAAAAGTGCCGACGTAACGCGCGCGCGCGGTACGTAGTTGTGTTTCTCGAGTGATTCCAAGGGTGAGTGCGAGTGCGTTCCCGTCGGCGCGGAGCAAGCTGACAAGACGACTTCGACTGGTGAGTGTTTTTATGTCTGACAATGAAGCTTTTAATCTTAAACCTATGAAAATTGTAACTGTAATAAAAAATAGCGCGCATCCAGCCTCACTAGTATTTAAAATTAACCTAGTTAGATAATGGACTAATTGGAAAATATTATTGAAAAATTGAATTGTAATGCAATTTTTGAACGATAAAAAAAGGTACTTTTATTGTTTTAAACAGCTTATTAATTTAAAACATTTGAATCTCTTGTTATTTTATATTTGATATCAATTTAAAATAAAAATTCTTTTATTTTATTCAACTTTAGATAAAAAAAACTAACGTTATACATAATTTAAACATTTACTAGTAAGTTTATACAAAGCAAAGTATATTCCTCAAGGTTTATTAATGTCCCGCGGTCTTTTATAAACCTGTATATTTTATTCTTGCGGTATATTAAGTCAACATAATGCGCGAGCTCAAAAATGAGATTCCTCTTTTACCGACTTCTTCCTCCGCTATAGTTCCTTATCTCTTTGTCCGCTCGCCGCGGCGAGTACGACGTTTTTGAAAAAGAAGTGCCTTATACTCTTTGTCTCGGCGCAGAAATAAATGTCCTTAATTATTTTGTCACAGTTTGAGATTTCGCGGGGCCGTTCTATTCACCGTTTCCATTTCGCTCGTGTCCCGTCAAGTTTCCCTGCAATTATGTTGCTTTGCTGCATTAAGATCCACGTTAGGATTCGCGTTGCGTTTCTAGGACACTCGGAACAACGGATGTTATCTTTTTTTTGAATCAGATAAAAATGGCTCGTTTGTAGAAAAATATACACAAGAATATCTAGGCCACAAGAAAATCTAGGCGCAAAGTGTTTTTGTGTGATACGATAGTCAGTGTTGCATCATATTTGTATAATTGTTTACTGGCTACGGCCAAACGTTGGTAAAATATTTTACTGTAAATTCTATTATTTAGAAAAATATATCAACCAATTACGAAATCGCGCAAAAATCACAATCCATTTTCTCGTTTTGTATCTCGGGTTTTTTTTTATTCAATAGCCTCTGTCGTTGGGCTGTTGAATTAATGTCGCGCTCTGATACGCCGAAATAGGTTGCTTCGCATCTAACGCAGTCGACAAGAAATCTCATTTCCGGCTTGCCTTGCGCTCCGAACTCGCTCCTCTTTTCTGGTCAGGATGAAGAATTCACGCGGGCTGGTTCGCCGACTCGTGGCAGAATCACCGAGCGATACTTATATGTGTATATTCGATATACCGAGATGCGAAAAGTCTTTGTGCGAGGAGCGCAAAGCGCAAACGACCGCCGGCAAAACCGAACACGACATCCTCTTTTACTTGCAAACGAGCTCGTGACGAGCTGATCCCCGAAACTAGAGCAGGCTACAGATGTGTCTCTGCCGAAATTAATCCTTAGACTATCGATGTATGCACGAAAAAAAGCCTGATAGTATTCTAATTTAATTTTTTATAGCTTGATATGGTTATTTCATTAGAATTTATTTTTAAGGGAACAAGGAGCATGTTTATTGGAGTCTGTTGAGAGAGAGAGAAACTCTATCAATTGTGCATGAAACAAAAATTATCCGTTTGGATAATTTTGGATACCTAATTCTTGCAATCCCTTTGTATAATTTTACGGGAAATAATTTACGTAGAACGCGGCGTATGGTATGCGAGATATTTTGTAATTATAACCGGAAAATTTAAATCCGCGAAATTGTGATCGCGTGGAATTTTTCAGCGCGCATCGCCCGTTCGACCGTTTCTTCTTATTTTCGTCCCATCTTTTTAGAGAGCTTGTGTTTTTTTCTAAAATCTCGTGTTTCGTTGAAACATTTTACCTCGTAATTTTCACATTTCTTACGCTCGGAAAAAAAATAGAAAATGAAATGGAAATAAACATACTACGATAAGCAATATTAATAGAATGCAATCATCTGAATAATTCTATGAAAGCATATCAATCATTCTTCAACATTTTTGTTTTCAACAAAAATTTTTTACTACATTTTTATATCCGATAATTGAATACATGTATTATTCGAGATGCAAATATTCGAGATACAAAAAGTAATTATTCTGGTATTTATTCATGCAAAGTTTAAAAGCTTGAAAATGAAAATTGCTGAAAGTGTTGAAGAATGAAATTCAAATTAAATTTAAAACACTCGTACGCGCACATAGAAATTTCAGTACACAGGTGTGACAGTGTGTTAACGCGCAACTATTTGTTCGATGAAAGAAACATACAGCCGTTAGCGGTAATAGAAGACAATGAAATTACTGTTACTCATAGCAACTAGTTTGGTCCTTTGAGGTGCAAATTGGTGCATCTAACCAACACGTTGACCAATATGGTTTCATAGCTAGATCGATAGCACACTGGAACTGCTGCAGATAGCGATGAAGATGTTCTCCTGTAGCTAGGAAGACTCAAAGGATTAAACGCCTAGAGGGAATCCGTGTTTATCCGTTCAATGGGTTTACATTTCATCATTAATGGAACCATACGCGTGTATGTATATTCTACATTTCTAGAATATACATCTTGCTATCGATATTTCGTAGAGATGGATGTATCCGTACAAGCATATTTGCCTTTCCAACAACAAAAATGAGAAAAGTTTGTCATGTACAATTATTTTTACTTATTTTAATTATTTTACTAAAGAGATAAAAGTAGGAATAATTATCTCTAATTAATTTCAATGTTTACAAATATATGTGCATATACATGTACATTTTGTTTTATAACTATATACATGTATTGGATACATTGTATATATTTGAACGTGTTAAAAGAGTAACGATGGGTATTTCGGATAAAATTTTAATGCATGAAATTGTTATCATTTGCATTGGGTCGCATATTTATGACTAATGAGTAGGTGTGTCACGTGTGTGGCGTGGACGCGTACATTAATCTCTCAGCAACATTTTGTCGTGATTTTTTTATCGTAAGCGTTACGCGCGCGGATCGCGCCATTTCGCGAGCAAACAAACCCATTATTATCGCGAGCTTCATCATTTCAATCTGGAAAACAGTATGAAAGATAGCGCCGTTTGGCGGCGTGTTTAGCCGTTTGGCGGACTGTTTTCAAAATCGGACAATTTCGGCGTGTTTATTCACTGGAATCTAATAGGCGGGTGTATTAATTAATTGTCTATTGTTAAATAGGCATCCTCGCCGATAGTCCACCGATAGTCCACCGATAGTCCACCGATCGCCCACTAATAATGTGGGTGAGCCTGACGCGTTTTCGTGTGACCTCATTTAAATTCAACTACACGTTCGACTGCTCGATTTGCTTGCTCGTTGAGTCTCGCAATAATTAGTTCATTATGCGGATTATTTGTGCAATTTCGCGGGTGGGAAATATCGTCCATCACAGACACGAAACTAAAAACATGTTCCCGTGCTCATTAGCCGTGTGATAAGTCTTGAACAGATTAAATAGCATAATAAATTACATATTCCCAACGTTGACGTGTGTATTACTGCTGTGTATAGGGAATATCAGAACCGTTTTTCTCTTTTTCTCACAACTTGCACGTATTCTTTTTACTTATTCTTTTTTACTTTTTCACGCAAAAGTTTCGGCAACATTTTCCATTTAAGATTAACGTTCGATAACGTTAAGAATGCGTACAAACGCTTTAATTACATTTACGTGTACATTTATATGTAATATCTCAGTTTTGACGAATCACTGTACATTCTATATTACTTTCAACGAGCTATATAACTTTAAGCTACAGTTAAATCCGGATAACTACACGGTTGAAAGCTTGTCTGCTGTAAACAAATGGCTTTATAATTCATTTCATTTAGCGGATTAGGGAATAATTCTTTTTTTATTACTCTCGCTACAAGTAACAAAACAGCAGTCCATTCTATTATTTTTAAATTAATGATTAATTATTTAAAACTTTATACATGCATCTGGGTATTTTGTAACGCGCGTAGTAGCGGGAAAGATTCAGTTTACCGTGATGAGAAAAAAACGGCAATCCGTTGCTCCGTCTTGCTTCTTTTCCTTTTCTCTCATTTAAAGGCGCAGCTCATCGTGACAAAAAGCTCGACGAGCGAATGTACTCGGCGCTCGAAGAGGTACACATTCTCCGGTAGCGACTCGAGAACGTTGGAACGGTGCGACCTTAAACTGCGCACACTTTCGAGAGCGAAAGTGAAACTTTCTGTCCCTTTTGCAACGTAACGAAACGTTGCGGCGCGGAGACGCGGCAATTGTATCGGGGGGTGTGTTTGACGGAAGGTCACCGAGTTGCCGCGCGATGGGCCGATGGAGAGGTTTGCCTTCGTTTCTCTCTCTCTCTCTGCCCTTTTTTTCCGCTCCATTTCACTGCCGTCTTAGCGAAGAAACGTATTAAGTCGGGAAATGAAGGTTGTAAAGCCCCGAGCAGCTTTTTGCCGCGGCAATCACACTCGGCCGGAAGTTTCGCGCTCAGCCTTTGGTCGGATGAGTACGCGAGTGCGGAACTCTCGCAATGGCGCCCGTCAACCTTCCCAAGCGGAATGCCCTTAGCGCACCTCGCAGAAACTTCTGTGTCAACGCGCGAGAAAGATTCTCCATTTTCTCGCTTTCGACAAACGGATTCAACATAGAAGCGATATTTTGCGTGCGAGAGTGAATGTCGCAGTAGCCTCCTTAACTCGTTGCGTGATGTATGTTTGCAAGAGAATTACAGAATGATTATTTTTTTAACACGAAATTCGAAAAGCCTTGAAACATTCCAATAATAATAATAATTACAACTACTAACATCGCAGTTTTGTACCACTACAAGTGATTACATTATAAATAAGGAAACATATATACGCATTGCTGATTTAACTTTGTTATTTTTTTAATAATTTACGAAAGAATAAATCAAGGCAACCCTCAGCACACTGGGCAGTAATGATTGCTTGACACGAAAAGCCCGCATTGGTTTCTGATCACGTCATTACCTGCAATGATTGCCTGACACGAAAAGCCCAAACTAATTCCTTATCGTGGATCTCACATTGCTTCAGCGACTGCACATTTCTTTTTAAAGAAATCATTTGTTAGTCTTGTCTATCCACCTTTATGTTCGTCATTTATAAAAGCTTTTCGATCGAGAATTTTTTGACGGCCGTTATGTATACGTTTAGTCTGCTTGTTTGCGTTGTTATTATTATTGTTGTTTTACAACTGATTGCGGATATATTGAAATTGTCTTTAACAAATTCTGTATTTTTACAATTGTGTTGCTGTATTTGTAAGAATTAATTCTTTACAATGTTAATCTATTCTTTTGGTTTGTCGAGCTTAGTTTTCTCATGAATATTACATTCCGCATGATGGGACACCTTCGGTGAAAGCCTTTGAAAGTTTCGTACCGAGGTTACGCGGACGCACGTGGTTTTAATCGATTAATAAATGGCACCGGCTTGCACCTGTGTCGCGGTAATTAAAGAGGGGATAAGGGATTTCCGGAATACGAGCATTTGTTCTTCGTCGTTGCAGCGCGACGCGTTTGCAACATTTCGCACGAATACTGCTAATGCGTGTCCAATTCGAACGATGACGATTTATCGTGATTGAAATCGAACGTTGAAATTATATCGAAATGTAATGTTTTATTGCCCGAAAGTGATTTTAATGTCGAATTAATGAATGGAAAACTCGTTACGACTTTTTCAACGTTTCATATTTTTACATTCAATATTATCGAGTTTCACATTGATTTAATAACTTGACAAAATCTGCTTAAAATGCCTTTCATTACATTTCAGATAGTTAAATTTCATAAACAGATTATATAGAAATTGAGTGATCAATTGAATAATTATATTGTATAGAAGTAGAGGGAGAGAAGGCGATAAATTCAATTGTTTTAATTTCTGTGAACGAGTTGAATCCGATAGCGTCAGTCAGACGGGGTCAGGTAGATTTCCTTTCGTGGTCATGCAAGACGTGCATCTTAATACATATCGGCCTTATCATTTTGTCATATCCCGGCGACGACACTGCGGACGCATGCGGCCGCTTTCGTGGCCGGGGCCCGTCACTATCCCGCACCGTGGGATTTTGGTCTGCTAAGCATGTTGACAACGTGTAGCAGCGCGCGTTCTCATCGTTGGATGCTGCGGCCTGCGGACCGCGCGCACTGATCAATATGGAGGGGAGCTTGGTCGAAAAGCGCGGGTAGGGGTTAGTTTCAGGGGATGGCAGCGGCGGCGGCGACGACGGCGGTGG
>VBVQ01004241.1:0-15451 GCA_011636635.1 Tetramorium simillimum | reverse complement strand
ATACAATATATTAATAAAAATAAGGACAATTGAATCGTAATTACTTGAATATTATAACGATACAATTTAAAATATCGAAATTGTCTACTAAAGTAAAAAAGAAATCTTTAACTCGAGCACAATTGTTTCATGTAATTTATAATTTAAGAGAGAAAATATACAATATACTAATGAAAATAAGAATAATTTTTTTAGAACAAGAGCGGAGGACGTTCGAAAATTTTGTTTCACAAAAGAATTATTGTAATTACTTGAATATTACAACGAAACAATTTAAAATATCGAAATTGTCTACTAAAGTAAAAAAGTCTTTAACTCGAGTATGTACAATTGTTTTGTAATTTATAATACAAGAGAAAAGATACAATATTTTCTCCGTGTAGGTTCGTTAGCTGCAAAAGGTCGTTAACGCCGCTATTAAATCAGTCGGAACGTGAGCCGATAAATTCGCAGAGCCGATCGCGTTTTGCCGTGTTTAATCTCGCAATAACTCGGCCGCGCTTGATCATTAGCGAGAGCGCGACACGCAAAGGATATAATTAGCCGGGGCCGAATGGATTGGCAGCGGACGCGGGGATAATCCTCGCGCGATCTCTTTCTTCGCGATTCCTTTCGTTCGAGCGTGACGAAACCGTCAAGTTACGTTGAGAGACGATCGGGACCAGCTGCGATTCAATTAGATCACCGATCATCACCGGTCATTGTAATCATAAGTCATCAGCGTAATCATTGAGTCATCGTAAGTCGCGTCAGGTTTTTTCTCTCTCTGTCTCTCTCTTTCGTCTCACGTCCGGCAAATCTCCTTATTCACGTACATACATAAATGCGCTGTTCCCTGAAAGTGATCGTGTGCCGCGAAAACGCGATTAACACACGCACCGCCGTCCAAGGAGATCCTGTCCCTCCACGTAACACGGGGGACGCTGTGCACAATTCAGCCTTGACTGTGTGCCAGGCAATCCGCGCGATATTGCACTTATGGGCGCGCGAGATGACTTATCTGGGAAAAGGCGCTGCGCTTCGAGGCGAGAAAAACGGCCGATCGGGAACACAGGAACACACCTACGCCACGATCAGGAGCATGCACATTTCGGTTTGCGTAATCGCAGTTTTAATAAACGGCAAAAACTCATTTCCACACTTCGCGCATAACGGTTAAATTCTCCGAGTTCCAGTATAATATCTGAAATAGTGGTTGGGTAATCTCCTTCCAAAATGTAATACCGATTAAAATTTAAATTAATAAATTTTAAGATAAATTCTAAAAAATTTTGCCAATTGACTGTTATGTTCTTTTTAATACAATTTATAAAATGTTTTTTACTTCTAGACAAGCCAGATAAAATCTCGTATTCTCGATACTTTAATTTTCCTTCTGTTTGTTTTGCAATACTTTTTCAAGCAACTGAGAAAAGCTACCTGTGAATTGATAATAGTGGTTAATAATTACAAATAAAAAAAATATTAAATTTTTTTCAATTTTTAATAACGTTATCCTTCAGCTGAAGCTGGAATGGACGTAGTTGAACCTTGAACGACAACAACCTGCGTGATTACGGTATTACGATAGGTTTATGCGCGAACCAATTCATCTGGAAAGGCATTCTACGATTACGCACCAGCGAAAATTACATCGATTATTAAGGAACTAGGAACTACAGCTGTTACCGTTAAATAGCCTTCGCGTGCTCTGTACATAGAGTATACCTGAAGGATTCAAAAAACCTTGTAGCGAGTAGACACGCCCGTGCTGTAAAAACTAAATGTGCTATCTTGAGATCACGAAGCTATTTTCTTGTTGAGTGTACTTAAATTATGTTAAAAATGCGAAGCGGTTATTTAGAGACTAGTATTCTAGTCTCAATAGCTAAAAATGTGTTAAAAATGAAAGAAAAAATGTGCCTTATGCATATAATGTTACAGTGATACAAGTCAAATATTACAAACATATAAGACGAATACATACATGTATACATATACTATTAGTGGATAACATCAACGAATACAAAATACAATAAATGAAAAATAAAGGTAAATACTTATTTTCTGTATCTATCTAATCTTGTATCTAATATCAAGAATGCAAGATAAGTTATTAATTTTGTTCGAATGATGCAGAGATAAAAAAAGAGTATAATTAGCTCCCCAGACTAAATTCTAGTTTATACAAAAGATAATATTTAAAAAATATATCCCAGAAATCGTGCAACTTTTAATAAATGGCGGCTGGTCAATGCTCCGACAGTCATAATGTTATTGAATATTAATGTAAAAAAATAACGATAAGTCAGATTTATGCGTAATCTGACTTAAATAAGCAATTCGTTTTTAAATAAATTTTCATGAGAATTTAGAAGAATAATTTAAGGCTCGGTATCTGATAAATGCAACGATATCTGATGGTAATAAGAAAAGATCACAAGAAAAAGTAACAAATTCCAATCCAATTTTTAATCTCCGAAGAAAACTCCGCTTCAAAAATTCGCCGATGAATCTACAATCGGCAGAAATTGCAGGATTTCTGGGCCACTTGCGTGCGAGGGTGACGGTCTTCTCGGGTATCCATAGACGTGTGCAAACGATACGCGAGCAGGGAGGAAAAACGATAGGCAACTAGCGATCGCAAGCGACGACGGCGACGACGTGGATGACGATCCGACTGGCATCGCGATGCACTTACGCCGCGATGCTCTTCGACAAGGGCCACCGTTCCATGGACGCCTGATACTTCATGTTCTCAATCTGCTTCTTCAGTGCGTCCTTGTCCATGGTGGCGAGTACACTGGGATCCATGGTTACAGCCGCACCCCCCTTGTCGCAAATCAAGAACGGGATGGCGCGTGCGCCTACACAGGAAAATCAATAAGGACGGCTTGAGAGTAGCTATCGGGCGCTATGCCCGTAACGCGAACGATGGTCTCGTCGGGGACGAGAGGAAGAGAGAACCCGGCCCCGTGAGGGAGAGAATATCCGAGAGATCTCATCATCGTAATCAGCCGATCACCGGCGTTCATTCGTGAAACACGACGAATGCAAACCGATATGAAGAAACGCCAGTTGGGAACTACGATGGGGAAAGCTTTGCGATCAGTATTGTCTTTTGTATACGCGGCTAACTAATCCATAGTTGGGAGAATCACGGAATACAAGTGCGCCCTTTGACCTTTTAGGTTGCAACGAGTCACTTCTAAAGTCCTCCCAACTTTGGTGCTCTCAATAACAGAGACGACATTTAAAGTGATTCTAGTTACAATTCGTGTCATTTTAGATTTTCCGATAATTTGAATTATTACAATTAATCTAGAAAAATCAAATTCTTTTCATTTTTTGTTCATGTTATTTTTCAATAATTCCTTTCTTTACCCTGATCTGTCAAGCGCAGGATAAAGGCACGTATTGTTGCTAAAGAATTTTTATATTTTGTAAGAAGATAATAGTTTTCTTACATCACTTTTTAACATAATTTACATTAGCATATTTCATGGCAGTATTCAACATTCTTGAAGATAATCGTTAGTATAAAAATAGAATTTATGACCTATAATCGCTTTCATTGTAATATTAATCTATAGACCCCATTAATCGTGAAAACGCTTGCGTTGCTACTGACGTTGTTAATTTGATCTTAATAGCATATCTTGGAATGACTATTTAATTATAACCTTTGATAAATCGCATACCGTTACAACATCTGATTATGATCTCGCGTTCACATGATTTATGAGGATTCGCTGATTCAGAAAGTAATTTCGCAGAAAAAGGCAACTGCCGCAGTGCACTCGAGATCATCCATCCCACCGTCCTTTAGGAGGACCCCGCAATGCTGCTTCCCGTTATAATTGTCGGGCTCGTTGGCAATTTTCAAAGTCCATTTTGAGTAGCCGGTAGATTCCAAAGGTTCATCCATGATCGTGTTCCAATCGCCCTCTTCATAGAGATCGTGTACGCCGAGCCACGCTTGAGCTATTTTGTTCTCTTCCAAAATATGCTGCAGCATTTTTTCCTCCGAATTGGAATTAATGATAGCCAAATGACCTACATCGACAGGCAGATTCGTGTTAATCCGATAAAATTACGTGACTTTTGCTGTTAATTCATTTCTGACTGGCAATGAAATTTGAAAATCGTTCATCAACGAAAGCGCGAACAAGATTTATCGTTAACATTTCTAGACTCATTGGACGCCGTATTCCTGATATAAAAAAAGATAGTTCAGCAAAGAGGATTCACACGAAATGTTATTGCTCACGGAAAATGATAGAAACGTGAGTCGAAATTTCGGCGAGCCGTCATCGAATAAAATCGCTGTTAGGAACTCACCCCCTTCCTGAATGCAAATTCTACGAGCCTTGTTCCACGGCAATTTGCGAGGATGGAGTTTGTGAGCACCCATGCCAGGTGTAATAAGGTAATCGCTTCCTGCTTTTTCGATGAGATTGTTACTGTCTTGCATTTTCCACTGACGCGGCCCGTAAATGTAAATAATCTGCTGTGCCGGAGTCAAATGTCCATTTGTGTTTGGTAATAACGTGCCTGAAGCTACAGGAAAGTCTTGTAAATTGAGATATTTTTTCCTGGCCTACATTGATCACCATAGAGTATATATAACGTAGAATAAATCAATAAAAGATTCAATTTAACATGACATAACATAATTACGATATAAATATTTCTTTCTTCTTTACTTTACTTTCTGTCTTTAAAATCTCAAGTAAATTATCAAAGTTAAATGTATATTGCAATGATTTTTTTATTAATTTACCTGTCAATCCGTTGATTATTGTATCAGTTTCGATTGACTTTGCCGTCGTTGTTGCCATACAATACGTTATCGCGCATAAGAGTATCACTAACATGTATCGTAACATGATTGTTGTGTTATTAAGTTGACAATATAATTACGGGAGCAAATGACGAACGACGGCGGACACACTTATTTATATTGCATGATAAGAAATTGCTGTCACACCCACGCAGGATAGGAAATGACTGATAAGCTTAATTAATATCACGCTAATATTACAATATTTAATAAAGACAAATGGATAAAAATTAAATAAAATAACGCTGATTATTTTCTTAAAATTTTATAAAATGTTTTGAATTGCATTTTAATCAGTTGGACAATAAATTTTTCTACATTTTATAAATATCTCCTCCCTACATGTGTGCGTGTGTGTAATTTACGTGGGAAGTATAGTATTACTTATCAATTCGAATTGTTTAAATGTGCTTCAATTATCGCAACAGGATCCTTACTGGGGATTCCTAGCATTATGATAACATTATCAATATCGCATGACTGTATTATTATTAATTGGAGCAATCGTATTGTAACTAAAATATATCGCATAAATGATTCATAAATTACTAAATAAAACATGATATAAATAATTACGTTTGATTGTATCCAATACGGTTTGCAACATGAAGATGTCATCTCTTATATTTGTGCTTTACAATATATCTAATTTATTAAAATTTACAAAATTTATGAAGCAACTCGTAAATGCAGATTTTTTTAATCATTTAATGAAAAATAGATCTCATTTTTTCTGGTTGGTCTGTATTGGCGAATACAATTGCAGTCAAATAAACGCAATTAAACGAATCTTTCGCAAAACATAAATATAATGTAACGCGCGGATTTAACCTACAATTAGACATATATAGAATCATTCTTGAAAGGAAATGCCGCGTAATTGCATTCCAGGCTAAAAGTTCAAATGCCACCGTAACATGCGATTTATTGCGCATAAAGTAACGCTAAAAGTTTCGCACTTTGCAGTATTTGTATAATTTCTTGCATTGCCTTCGTACATTTTTGCGCAGATACAGAAAATTTGCAATTAATTTCTACACACTGATTTAATTACATTCATAGTTAATCGTTTGCAGTTTTACGATGCAACAACAAAATATTCTTCGAGTACATCATAATTTATACGATCTAACTAAAATTCGTGAAATAATAATAATACTATTTTTATTTTACGCTCAAATCGGTTTGCAATCGTCGATGTTAGTTTCGATCGGTTAGATTTTACGAGAGAATATAAATCGTAGAAGTTCAAGTAGGTAGTACTCACCTAGACGAAGAACGACGGAATTCTGCAGCGATGTGACTTTTAGAGGGCTTCGCAATTCTTACGGAAGCCACAGAATATCCGGGCAATCTAATTTAATAATAATTTCACCGCCGATATCTTCAGTCGTCGTCAATGCACTCGTTGACAAATACTCGTTGAAAACACGTTGAACTTAATCCAGCGAGAATGCGTATTTCCAATGTCCGACTTTTATATAGAACTAAATACGATAAAAAAAGTTGTTTAATCGTCGTACGAAGTCACCGCTCACATCCCCATTTCAAATTATATTTACTCACCCAGTAAACACAAAGTAACAATAATGTAACGTCAATGTCACAACCAAGGTAGCTGACGTTATTTGTCATCATTTTGAAGTTAAAATAACGTTTTTGACGAGATTTCAACGTCAAAATAACGACAAATAACGTTAGCTTGCTACCTGGGATATTATAATTTTGTACTCAACAATATAACTACAATGTAACACATGTCTTGTATATAACAGTTATATCGTTGAGTGTGAAATTTTAACATTGACGCTTATATTACTGTTACTTTGTGTTTACTGAGCATTAATTTCTGCATAATTTTATCATTTAATGTAATATTAAAATATAAAATTCGCTTTACACAATCTATATATAATATATAATTTGAGAAACAATTCAGCGCATTCAGCAATTCAATTGGATCCAACAAAATCAGATATCATAAGATGGTATTGTTCTGCTGAATATGCCTGCTGAAGATGTATCTATAGATATATGCAATCAGCTGTGCGATAGGAAAATTATGGCGCGTGTACGGTATTTTTCTCCTTCCTCTCCTTCATCTGAGGCTTAGAATAACAATTTGATCCGTAATTTTACGTAAGTAAGGTGGCGAATAGACAAATGCGGTGCGAAATTCTACCAAAAAAATGATTTCTGTCGTTTGTTCGGTATCTAACCTAAAAAGTTTCATTCTACTCTTCGTAGAGAGTCGAGTTTAACCTTCTCCTCCTTTCTTGTAGACTTGAGAGGAAATCTTAATCAAGATGAATAAATACGTGAATCTGGCGAATGTGGGCACGAATTATGCCAAGCGCATGAATCGCCTGAGTAATCGAATCTTCGGCGAAGTGGCCAGGACGACTAATCAGAAGTCGATGAAAGTCGTCAAGCTCCTCAGCGAGAGACCGGTGAACAAACGACCGGAGATTGTAGATTATTATCCAAGATTCAAAGAAACGGAGATATTGATGACGTATCTGCGCGAGCACGGCCTCTTTAGGGACGAGCACAAGGACTTCAAGGAAGAATACCAGCGTCTGAGAGAGCTTCGCGGCAAAACTAAGTGGATACCACCTCCCCACAGAAATAAAGCCAATACATCTTAAGATTCATATAATCTACACTTGAATGTAAAAACAAATATAAAAGTTTTACTATAGTTTTTTTGTAAATAATAAACTACACTACTGTTATACTTAATATGATTGTTTTTATTGGAATGATTCATATCCATAAGAATTATGCGTTGACTTTTCTGGCAAGTTAATATTAAATAAAATTACAAATACAATTACTTTTTAACATATTTCCATCGTTATATCGACGTAACACATTAGAAGTGATATTTATATCTTTCTATATGTACATTATAAACAAGTCTTGTAGGAAATGTATAAAGTTTATTATAAAATCTCCAACAGTACAATACGGCACATGTATAGACAAGTATGTAGACGATGCTAATATATTTACAGATACATTTATTTACAGAATTGGAAATCTTATAAATATATCTACTGGATGTAGGAATACATTCTATTTAATCCATCGATAAAAGGTATCTATATAAATTTGTTCATTTATTTCTATGTAGTTTTACAATTCTTGTTTTGTATTCTGAGAATTATCCTTCATATTTTCTTTACTATTTGTCCCTTCTTTAGATGACTCTTTTTTCTTTTTCTTTTGTTTCTTGTCCTTCTCAATGTCGAATTGCTCTTGCAGACAAGAATCATTTTGTCCTTTCAATGCACGCTCCGAGCACAAGTATCTAAACAGTGAATGATAATTAAAAAAAATAGATTTGATTGCAGATTTCATAAATGAATGATTAAGATAGATATATTAGAGGATGCTACCTTGTTAAAGAAATCTGTCCCTGATGTTTGTAATACCAGTCTTCAATGTCAGCTTCATGATTTTCCAGCAAATTTTCACATTGCGTCTTTAAAGTGGTTATTTCTACAGAAGGTTTGTCCCACAACTCGTAGGGAATACCCAAATCTACTTTAACTCCTCTATCCCTATAATCATATATATATATTAATTTTCAGAATTCTCTACTTAATACTGTATTGTTAACAATATATCTTACACGAGGCCGTGCAATGTCTGGAACGTTTGACTCATTCCTTTCGCAAATCTCGTACTGTCCGTACGTTCTTTATGTATGTTGTACTCCAATATACGCTCACAAACATTTTCCATGGATTCTACTAATCGCAACTCTCTGGGAAAACAAAAAATATATTAATCTCGTTAGAATTAATTAATTTCATCTGACTCAATGTGATACTTACGACTTCTTATATTCCTTTTTCTTCTTTGGCACATCTACTGAATATCCCATTTCTAACACATCACGTGTTTTTCCTGTTTCTTCTAGCCTTGCTTCAAGTTCTGTGGCTAAGACTTTACATACTGTAACAAAAATTGATTGTTAATTTTAAAGTAATCTTTATTAAGACTTGCAGTTATTACACAGAATTAGTCTAGATTTTTTATTAAGTTAACAAAAAAATATATTCTAAGGTTCTAAATTTACTACAGTTCCGTCTAAGGAATATATTGCCCCTAATAACCACCTTCGCATTTATTGGCATATTTGACCCCTTGTTCTTCCTCGGGATTACCGGAGGTAATTGCAAAATAAGCGAATAACAAATTGAATAAAATTGCACGATTTACTAGCAGCATCATAGCTTGTACTAAATAAAAGAGGAACGTCAGGAATCACTGGAATGTCACTAATTTATCGTCACAGCGTTGTCCAACACAACCCGGCGAACGGATGTCTATCTACAATTACAATATCAAAATAAAACTCGGCCACTTTTGCTGAATCGTATCGACATACTACATATGTCACATATGATAGCATGTATGGAACTTTACTTCGATTGGCTTAGAGATAGGGAATTTACAGAACTTCCCTAAATAAGGTGGGAAAATTCAACATCTAATTCTTTTAAATACGACTTACAAAAAGAAATTTATAACATTTTCTTATTTATTTTATATTTTTATTATTTTCAATCTTACTTTACTTTCCCGAGCGAGTTTCATTCATTTACGAATTAAAATGCAAAAGTTACATAAAAGGTAAAAATTAAGAAGAGAAATAAAAAATTATAATAAAAAAGCCAATTATTTCTAACTGTTATTTACGAACTATTACGATCTTAAAGCTTACAGTTTTCTGAAAGTCTAATTTACTTAATTAGACTGATGTAAAATAATATACTACTGAAAAATATTCTTAAATCACGTTCTTTTTTTAAGAAAAATATATCGTTATCAAAAAAAGAATTATGGGATAACTTATTTAAATAGACGTAGGAAACAATAACGCTACGCGTAATGGTTTGCGCAAACTTCTCTAATGCGCACTTTCTTTAATTTATTGATAAAGAACAGGAAAGAAATCCTATGACTCTTCCTTTGTACTGAACAGTTGTACAGAACAAGTTTTTGATCTCATTTAGTAAGAGAGAAAACAACATATTTGTATATTAACGCTTCGTGCTTTACTCAAGATTACTATGCGCGCTAATCGATAACATAATCACTTTTAGTATTTCTTATTTCTGGGAAACGTATCGTTAAAATTCGGTACAGTACAAGATTCGGTCTCTCACGTATTTTTCGTCACAAGTTAAAAGTAATTCGCTAATATACTATGCATATAAAATATTATAGAAATAATAATATTACATTCTCCTGGGGTATATAGCTGCCACTTCGTCAGAATTAATTAAACAAGATTGAATATTGAACACTTATTTGAACTTCGTTCACGGATTACGATAATTTGTACCATTGTAATGTTTAATTTGGTTAACTGAAAAGCGACTTCCTCTCTATGGTATCATGAGTTTAAAACTCAAATATGAACGAACTATCCGGAACGGACTAGTCCAGCAGTCAATTGAGAAATGCATTAATGAGCCATCGTAGAACTCGAGAGAATCAGAACAATCATCTTTGCAATCGATTACTTAGAAAGAATTACATTACATCATCAATATGTCCTTACGCTAGACATGCATTTTGCTGCCTTCAACAATCTCATACATGTAACAGCGACAGTTTGTAAGCGCTTTTGCCGTTTATATATGTATATCATCTCGGTACTTCTCATCGTTTGATTTTCCTCAAAATAAATCAGAAACAATTATTATTGTTAAGCATAATATTCGTCGCCTTTAGCCAATTTTGATGATTCTTATTACATAATTACAACGAATGTTACATTATGAGATTATTGATCAATGATCCCTATCACCATTTTGTACGATAAGGTTACTCTTCTGTAGAGATTTAAACGTATGTAACAGATGATGTTGGTTAAATGGCGCCTTCTTGCAGCAACGCGAAAAAACGATGTCAAATGTCGTGTTTAAATAATTTATAATCTCAAGTATTATACATATTGCTTTTTCTTGGGCGTGCATCTTGGCATTTGTCGCGAATCATCGGTAACATAATAAATGCATCGGATCAAATACATCGGATGTACGAATTATTCACAGAGTTCAATAGAAAATGTGATGTAACTTGATACTTCTTTACAAGAGAATGTAAACTGTATTTATCACGATTCAATATCTCAATATTCTTGGTTGAAATTCAGTCTTATAAACAAAAAGAGTTATCTACATACTTAAAGCAGGCTATTCTTACAGAGAAAGAAATCATTATGTCGTATATTACATTTTTGAATTGTTGGGTACAGAAACGACCCTTTGCAATTAAATTAAAATGCTACTGAGAACTTAAGCTTTTATTTTGATCATTTACTGAAGAATGGAAGCTGTAAATGTCTTTTAAAACACATATGTTTCTGGCGAATGTTAGGGAAGAGATTTTGCCTTTCTTTCTGTCTTTTTCATATACTAACATATGTTGTTTAAAATTTTATATGTAATACAATAGTTGTAAAATTTCTTTAAGAATGCTTTGAATAGACATTTAAATCTAAAATAGCTGAGATTTATGTATTGCATAACATAATATAAATAACGTGGACGAAGATTCTTATAAATAACATGGACGAGATTCCTATAATGTAATATAAGAAAAATATATGAAATAACGGCAGTAAATTGATAGAATATCCGAATCTTCTTTCCGTAACATGAACTGTGCGTTGGATTGAGCGAAGAGATGTCTTGAAATTGATTGAATAAATTAAATACCGAAGATCGATGCGAAATGCTCTCGTGGAATTTTAGAGAAAGGCAAAGTCTTTTACAAAATGCATACATTACTTATATAATGCTCATCGATCGGCGGTAGCGTTTTCTAGTACTAGTTATAACAGGAACCGATACAGGAGCGGGAGGTGTTACTGGCGTAACTGGCGTTACTGGTGTAACAGGAGTTAAAGGAGTTTCAGCCATTTGGGCTGAAGAGGGGGGCCTGAGCTACCAAATGTAATTCTCGGTTTGTGGAGCTCGCATCACACCCACGCCACCGCCAAGCCTCCTGTAATTCATACAACCACATAGCTTCCATTGATTCTGTTCCGGATCGTATACTTCGATTGTTTTCAGATACGCAGTTCCGTCAAACCCGCCTACCGCATACAATTGACCGTTTACTACCGCTAGACCCACCTAAAATGACATAATGACGATTGTTAAAATCTAATTCCATATATTTTCATATTTTAAGATTTTATAATTCTGATTAAAAAAAAGTAAACTTACTCCACTTCTCCTAGATGTCATCGCTACTATAGGACTCCAGGAATTCGTATGGGGATTATAACGTTCCGCGCTGGAGAGCTCCATACAATCGTCTCGTCCTCCCACAGCATAAATTACATTATTAAATACAGCACAGCCTAGATGTTTACGTCTCGTAGACATCGGGGACACTTGGGACCATTTGTTCTGCCTTGGATCGTATCTTTCTACCGTGTTAAGGGGTGATTGTCCATCAGACCCGCCGATGGCATATAAATAACCTCCGAGCACTGCAACCGCCACTCCCAACCTTCTGGTAGTCATTGGCGACACTTTAGACCATTTATTTTCTTTAGGATCGTATCTGCAAAGTTATTATATGCATCGTTAGTTACACTGTTTCATCAATATATATATTTATATATTGAACATTTGTCCAAGAAAATCATTAACAAGCTTACCTTTCCACGTGATTAAGGCATTGTACTCCATCCTGGCCACCAACTGCGTACAGAAATCCATCCAACACAGCGACACCTACGCTGGTCCTGCAGGAAGTGGTAGGAGCGACGTCGCAAGACCACTGATTCGTTTGTGGATCGTATCGCTCGATGCTATTTAAGTAGCTCTGTCCATCATGTCCGCCGACCGCGTATAACAAGTCATTTAACACCGCCACGCCAACTCCGCATCTACGTTTGCTCATCGGCGCGACCATTTTCCAATCGGCAGTATTAGGATCGAATCTCTCAACGCTGGCGATGGCGTCACCTGAACACCATCCACCAACAGCGAACAACACCTCTCCCCGTCTCGTCGGTTTTCTGGGCCTCGTTCTAGGTCCCTGCATCAATGGTCTTTCTTGCGGCAAAAGTAGGTAATTCTTTGCTTCATCCACGAGATCTCTGCAAGCATCATCAGAGCGAACCAATAAATCCGATCCGACAGTGCCAACTAAAAATTTTGGACTAAGTAGTGGCAGTCGCACGTGCTGCAAGACTTGTGCAAGATGTTGTCTTCTCTCCGTAACATTGTATTTCACCCAATTCATCACGGCGCTAAAAACCTGCTCCTCCGTACGCACGTTTAATTCATCCGATGAAATAATGTCTACCAATTGTCCGACAGGTAGCAACAAAAATTCTTCGCTCTCCATTACCTACAAAGTATATAAAATAAAAATAATGTCTCTAAAAAGTCAATTGTTCTTATTATTTCTTGAACGTGGCCATACCTCTTGGAAGTTATGTTGAGTAAATTTATCGGCAATACGCAGAAGTTCGCGGCACGAGTGGGTATCCGCGAACGCCCGGATACCCAAGCAATTTGATGGATCTAATTGGCGTTTGAGAAATTCGCAACATATATCTTGAATTTCTGCTAATTGAAGAAGGCACGCTGCTGGAAGGAGAGTTTGAACATTAGCTTCTTCGACGATAATGTGAGAAGTATAACAGAAGTCTATGAGTAACTCCATAGCCATTTCGTCTATGTCACGTATTGTTACTTCAGTCTGTCTAGATTCCGCCAGCTCCCCAGTAAACATTGCTCTGAAAAAGGAAACAGCGAGACACGTTGTTACAAGCTCTTGCGATTCGCTGCTTAAATACTGAAAAAATATACGTATATCGACCGCACTTGTGCCTTATTATACCTGAAGTACGGGCTACATGCTGAAAGGATGACGCGATGCGCGAATATCTTTCTCGAGCCAACATTGAGAACAACGTCGCAGAGTTCCCGATGTCGACGAAGAACATTAAGCTCGGTGAGCGTCGCGCGTGGATGCTTCTCAGAGGTATGACTGAGGCGTGCTGGGGAAGGAGCGCGTTCCACAACTATTTCACCCATCCTCTGCGAGGATGGGGCGCCCGCAGCCGCTCTCCCCGAGGCACCCCTGGTCCCCCCGGCTAGCTGGAGGCGCAGCGGGGGTGACGCCCAGCCCCACACGGAATCTATCTGCAACACCATTCACCAACCACCGCAGGTCTCAAATGTGCCTGCAGCAGGTCCCCTAATGTTGTGGGTTTCCTATAGCAAAAGATGTACTTGATGTCATGTAACAAATATATATATTCTTAAATAAAATAATATTTGTTGATTATTGTTACTTTATTGCTCGTGCAGATTAAATTAATTCGATGCAAGATATTGTTTAATACTAGGGAAGAGGATTAAAAAAAATATATACATAAAATATAATTGTAATTTCTATGAGAGGCACGAAGGTTCTTTATTCATCAGTTACATGACTCATTCAGAGACGGGCTTTAAAAATCAACGATAAGAGTTATCCTTCTTTACAATAGCATATGCAAACGGTGTCTTATCTCCTCACGCTTTATATGTCTCTGGCATATACCGATTACATTTTGTAATTTGAGATCTTCACACACACGTTGTTAGTTTTAAAGCCTACCCCCCATGAACGAAATCCAAACAAACATAGAGAGGAATGTGGAGGCATCTTTCCATTAAAAATCCAAGAAATGGACAGTGCAAAATGTGAGAGACCAAGACGAATATTTATCATAATCGAAACAGATTGCGAATAATTCGCAAGCGCAAATCCTTCGCAATGTTTCGCGATATCACCGGAGCACCCTCGCACCTCGTCACAAGGAGGATCGTGAAGGGACGCAGGTGCCAAGGAGTAGGTCGCGCGATCTCGGAGCGTGTGTTTCTCGCTCGCGAGGGAATACGCAGCGGGCTCGCGAGACGAGGATTACGTGTACGCACTTTCGTTTGCTTTCCTCGGACTGCCAGGCGATATCAACGAGGGGGGGAGAGAGAGAGAGAAAGAGAGAGAGAAAGGGCTGTCAGAGCTCCGGGCTCGCGGACTCGGTTTCGGCTCGCCGTAGCGTTTTTTTTTTTTGTGTCAGCGTGGCTGCCCGTCGCGTAACATCGGATGCCGCCGACGGCGCCGTTTGACGTCTGCTAACGCAGTCGAAAGCACTGCCGCGCGCACTTAGCACCGCGTCGCACTGTCGAGCTATCACGAGGATGCTCTCATTTTGACGGTTCCCCGTGACGATGCATCACGGTGCGCGTCACGTACCCCAACCGCTCGTGAACTCGCCTCGACCCAACTTCCACGGGACAGAAGGGGGCGAGGGGGGAAGCATTCTCGCACTCATGTCAATTATGCCGAGTTTCGATACTTCGATAGTCGAATATTTCGATAGAATTCAAATCGATTATAGAACATGCGACATCACCGACGAAATCATTGCGAAGTCACCAATAAAAAAAATTAAAGATCATCCAATTATATATTTGTGAATTAAAACTATATAATTTAAAATAATTTCGAAGGAAAATTCTAAATTGTTTTATATTATTAAAAAAAGTTAAGAAAAGGCGCCAAGTATACGCGCCGATATTATCTCTATAAATG
>VBVQ01004240.1:0-15449 GCA_011636635.1 Tetramorium simillimum | reverse complement strand
GGGGAAAAGGGGGGATATGGGGGAGAGGCAGGGTACAATCATGGTCGTGGCTATGCGATCTTTTTTTTTTCGTCTCGCGTAATGATTTCTTTCTTTTTACGGTGCGTGTGTTATTCAACTGTAAAAGAATATCGATTCTGTACAAGTCGATGAGTTAGAGATAATTAACTATTGAGTCTTCTTGAGGTATCGTTGTTTCTATTGGTCTATATGAACGGGGGCTGTGATCGTCCAAAATCGTGTGTGGGTGTCGTTGATCCGGTTCTCGATTCCGCAACCGGTGTGAATGCGCAAAACCACGTTACAGGGCAAAGTTCTTATCGCGGCAGTTATTATCGTGGCGTTGAATTTCGGACGGTCACAGCGGATGTCAACGTGTGTGTGTGTATGTATGTATGTGCCTTCCTGTAACAAAATATAAATCTCCATTACGCATCACCCGCTTTCACCATACGGCCTCCGAATAATAATGCGCTAGCTAGTACCCTAAAAGTCCAGATGCACGCACCTCCGGCCTTGTAACCTTGCACCGAAGGGCGGTGTGAGAATCCAAGTGTTTTCGCCACGATTTTACATATCGTCTCCTCTCTGCAGTCGTCGATGCAGACGCGCGCGTGGTCGATCACGCTCGACCGGTTTTGCTCGATGGTTAAGCCTAGGGTCTTCACGATGAATAGTCACAAAAATACTTTATCGAATATTCTGCAAAATCCGCCCACGAACGTGGTCCGCTCGCTCGTGTTTGTTTACGCGTAATATGCGTGTGCGTAATATGTATATGCCTATTATGGCAGTCAAGACTCGCAAACAATGTACATTGTATCAAGTATCCGGTGCGCGTACTCGGCGCAACTTATAAAGTTCCTATTTTTATAATCGATACCGCTCGTAATAGGCGTATGAAAGCCAGTTTCATAATTACCGCAAAAGATCGAAAAGTATCTTTCGCCATTTTTTCTTTTTCTTTTCCTTTTCTTTTGTTTCATCGCCGTCCTTCTCCCCTCGACACGTTTTATAAAATCTCAATTACAATAAAGTCTTAACGGCAGACGCAACAGTGCCATATAATTATAAAAGAATCGTATTTAAAACTCAAAGTGTAATAAGTACAAATTATTCCTCTTATCGGTGGTAGAAATGTCAAAGATCACATCACTGGCTTCGATACCGAACGAACGCAGCATCGCGTACGTTCAAACAACTGTTAGCGTGATCGATACTTATCAGTTTCTCATAGCCCTACAGTTTCTCCGCTACATGACGTAAACGTTCTGCCTACATGTGTGCTCAATATATTATGTATAATTCTGCGACACAACATACATCCCTACTTTGACAAGTCTACAACACTAGATCAGCATTTCGTACGTATTCAGGTATTTCGCCGTGACGTTCGTTTCGTTGCTGCTGCATTATTGCAAGTAAACGACCCCGCCCGACGAAATGCGCGATTCGATTCTTCGCTCCGTTTTCTTCACGATCACGTGCAAAAGGACCTAATTATAAAGATTCTATATTACATCAGTAACATATTACACAAGCGACTTCATTATCGCCTCCCACGCTAAATACAGACGGAGAGTACTTACACGCATTTGTCTCTCTTTCTCTCTCTTTCACACATTCCAGTCACTTCATCCTACTTACGATTATAGGCTCTATACAATCTTGTACAGCTAAATGCTGTAAATCTTTATATATATTTATACCCTCTTAATTTATATACTATCCCCCAGATATAATTTAGTTTTCTCTTTTTGGGATTACAGAAATGTGAAATTTAATTCGGTTTCTGTCGAATGTAGCGACCGTAGTACATCGACCAAGTCTTGTCAATTTTTAAAACTTGATGATTCACCGTAGAGTTCCTTCGAGTCACATTTAGGTAGTAAAAAAAATTAATTTTCTTTTTTTCAATTCCTCCGTCATAAGTCAATCACACTTAATCATCACGAGAAACTTCAATCGATGGTGTATACCGAAGTCATATCGTTGAGCCAATACGAGGTTCAATACATCACTTCGTAGACGGTGGCTTTCTTGTCGCCAGATCCGGTCACAATGTACTTGTCGTCCGTAGAAATATCGCAGCTGAGCACAGAAGACGACTCTTTCGACTGAAAAGAAAAAAAGAAACATACACTATTATTATTCAGTACAATATTAGGTATACTCGGAGAAACGCGATAATAACGGATAGCGCGCGAGATTGGCGTCGCAACAAAATTGACAATTTGCAATAATACGTGACGTGATACGTGATAACCAACCTGGAAAATCGAGGCACCGTATGGCGTGCGCCATGCATTAAGTAAATTGTCCTTGCCAGTAGAGACGAACCACTTGCCGCACGAAGCGAAACGTAACGACAACACGCAAGATTCGTGCAGGTGCAACTGATACTTGTCGGGCTTCGTGGCGTGGAGCACCTCGACGTTCGAATTTTCCATACCCACGGCTAACCACTCGCCGGTCGGGCAGTATCCCAGAGAGAATATCTGTGACGTGAAATCGTGCTGCTGCAGCTGCCTGCCTTCCCTAAGATCCCAGGAGCGCACGGTGTTATCGAGACCACCTGTCCACAATTTCGAGCCGTCGGCGGAGATGTCGATACACGAGGCACCGTCCGTGTGACCTTGGAATTGTCTAACCAACGTCTGATTCTGCAGGTCCCACACGGCGATGTTGCCATCGCTGCAACAACTGAAGCAGACCTTCGAGTCCGGCGAGATGGCTAGAGCGTAACACGCCGGCGCCGAGGAGGTCAGTTCAGCTTTGATTCTCGGTGTCGGACTTGCCAGATCCCAGATGCTGAGATTACTCGCCTCGCCTCCCACAATCAGAGTCCTGCCGTCTGGCAGCAGTTTCACCGACCTATTAACACGAACAACGAGCGCCGCGTTACATTAATTCCATCAAATATACCACCACTTACGCGCGCTTTTAAATAATTATTACGGTCGCGCGCGCGGTTCTACAGGGACGCGAGGGAGAGGGAGGAAGTCGGGAAGGGTCGGTAAATGCATACGGAAAATGCATGTGATAAATCGATGCCGCGCTGCTTCAGCGTGATATACAGCCGGCGGACACGACTAAATGTCATCCGGAATTCAGAGTCAGAAATTAATTACATCGACCGCATATAGCGTTCGGGAGTTAATGTGTCACGAATTGCGAATGAAGACACGTGTTACCATCACTGACCTGATATAATTGTCCCGTTGCAGACAGTCGAGCTGGGAGACGGGTTTCGCGCTAGCACTGCCACCCTGACTGATGTCCCACACCTTGACGCAGCCCTTGCCGCCGGTATAGACGTACTTGGTCGGATTTGAAATTGTCACGGCACAGACGACCTCACCGTGAGTGAGCGTGTTTATTTGACGCGCATGACGCGGAATGCCCGGGCCGATGAGGGCGTCCTGTGGGAACGGTACCGGCTGCATCTGGCCCTCACTAGACACGTGGAAACTGTATGCACTGCTACGAAAAAAATGTCATCTCATAAGAGCTGTGATACAGCGACGAATGACGAGTTGATAAACTGACGCTGAGTGACGCGCAGACAAGACGGCAGCAAAATTAGGAAAAGAAAGAACACTCACGGTTTACCGCCGGGAGGAATAATCGGTCCGAGCGGTGCTCTCATGCTGCCGTGAGGATCGTAAAGCTGCTGAAGGGGTGGTCTCGTGGGGTAACCACCGTTGAGCGCTGCCGGAGGATAGCCCAGCATGTCCACGTGAGGTCCCGCGGGCGGATGATGTGGTGGCGGATAGTGCGGCGGATAAGGGCCGACCACTGAAGCCGAGACCAACGGTTTGCTGGAGCTCGATGGTTTCAGGCCACCGGAGCCGGAACTGCTACCTACGATAGAGCCGATCAAACTCGATTACTCCTCAACGTTCTTCTCTCTCCACCCATTTTTACTTCGACTCTTGAAAAATGTCAAATAACGCCGCACCTGCCGACGTCGGGGTGACCGGTTTTGAGATCGGTGTCGTCGGTTTTTCGCGTTCTTCCATCTTCTTGGCGGAGGGCGTGCTCGCGTTGCTGCTGGTGCCGCTTCTAGGTGACGGTGGCGGTACCTCCTTCTTCACCTGGCCGCTCAGAGGCACCGAGGACGGGCCCAGCTTGTCGAGGCCGTTCTCCCGCGGCGATGCCGTGCCATTCGCCGCCGGGCTAGTCGGACCCTCGCTCGCGTCGTCGACCACCAGGTCTTGGTCGCTCTTTTCACCATCGCTTTGCTGTCGGGGAGAACACGCACGGCTTTATTAAGGCGGACCGCGGTTCGCGGAGCATGGGGCACTAATATTGAATACTTACATGGCCAATGTCCTTGTCCTGCTCCTTCTTCAGCTTCTTCGCCAGATGCTCGTGCTGAGGATCGGGGGTGCTGCGCGGCCTGTACTTCTCTCGTTCCGCCGGCGATATCGAGTTTCTCTGCAACAAAGACGATCGACATTGAACGCTTAAGATCCGGAATCTTTAACGGAGTCGTTCAACGAGGACGTTACGATTTTTATAGAATCTCTTATCAACGCGAAAGATACGATCCCGCTCTCGTTTAGCGCGGTTAATCCGATTACGGAGATTTACAGGATTTATTCGTTCAAGATTTTTACGGGCTGCGCCGGATTCTACCTCCTCGATAGATTTCCACGGGAAAGTATCAGGAACGAAGGACTTCTTGCCGACCGAGGGGATGGTCGACGGATGGAGGGTAGAACGACTAAATTCCTTCCTACCTCCTTCGCGATTAAATAAAACGACCTTCCCGTCGGACGGGTGGAAGAGGCATCGACGGAATTACTTATCCCTCCTGGCCCGCACGACCTCCATTTCGCTTCGAGGCGAACGAAGAATAATAGGGCGGATCGTAGAATCCTGCTTTTTTTTTCTATCGTATTATGCACGAGTGCCGAGAAAAATATCGGCCTGCATTTCCAAATGCCAAAGTACTTGAATATCTTAGGCGACTTTATCGACTTCTTCTTTCATTTTATCGCCCGCGCCTCTTTAATAATCGCTCACCTATATGAATTAAGACAAGAATCTTTTCCCGCGAATCTAATCTAGCTAGAAAAGACTTCACTACTTAAGTTTTAATACGGGGAATGTACATACGAGATAAGAATCGCATAGACTTGATAAACAGCGCGAAGATTGCTTATCGCTATACGCCGACCTTGTCCTCTTCTTGTTTCGACGCGATCACGTAAAATTGAGAGGAAGATCGTCAACGTCGACAATCTTCATAAAACGTGAAAAGGCGCATTTTTCGCAAAACGCTCGCTCAGGATTGCCGAGTCGGAAGTATCATCGACCGGAAGCTTTACGAGCGGCAGTTTCGTCGTCGATACGGCCAACAGGGCATCACGACCACCGTCCGCATGCCTTGGTAATATATACATATACACATACACATATATATGTATATATATATATATATATATATATATATATAGCGATATATATATATAAGCGAGGCAGCCCTTTCCCTGTCCCCGATAACTGTGCACCCCATCTTTGCAAACCCGTAAACCACCCTGTCGCATCCCCTTGCATCCACCGCCGCCGGTGTCGAAGTAAATCTCCTCTTCTCTCAATTACCCTTCGTCCCTCCATCCACCACTATCCAACGACGCCGGCTCTCTCGCTCTCTCGGTCCATTACTTCGACGCCTCGGTATCATCTCCCGCCTGTCGACCGAAATGCTCCGGGTGGAGAGAAATAAAAGAAAAATAGGATACCTTGAGATATATACGGATGCGCTCGCGCGAGTATCTCCGGGCGATTAACGTACGAAATTACATGCCGCGCGGAGGATAAGCGGTATCTTGTCAGACACCGTCGAGAAATCGCTCGGGAGTGGAACGGAGTACGGGCGGGTATGAAATGCCGCGGCGCGGAAAAATCGAGCGGGAGCATGTTCTCTCGTTCGCGACGACGATATAGCGACGGGGAAGAAAAGCGAAGACAAAAGCCGGGCGGGGGTCGAGCGCGGGCGGGAAGCAAACACGCGCTCCGCTCACGTCATGAAAGATTCTCGGTACGAAAAGGATCCCTCGGGAGCCGTATTACGTGCCTCTCTTTCGAGTTTTCTTCGCGAAAGAATCCCGCTAGAGAGAAAGAGGGATCTTTTTCCTCCGAAAAGACGTCCTCTCGTTATCCGGAAACGGTCGGTCACTGCTTATCCGACCAGAGTCCACTGAAGCGGATGAGACGACTGTCATGTCGTTGGAAAAGGAAAATCTGAAATCCGAGAGAATAGCGCTTGATACGCATTCGCGAGAAAATAAGGCGCGCCATTGCGACTTAAAGTCTTAGGATTTAGATAAACTTTATCAAACGATAAAAAAAAATATTTTGCGCTGCACACATTCTCGACGAGCTTTTTGTTTTTTTTTTATCATCGCCCATATATCTAAATATCAGTCGCGAACGCGCGATAATCTTCGATCGAGGAAAAAAAATGGAAATATTTACGGACACTGCAAAATCAATCTAATCCAATAATCATTGGTATGCGCATGGTAATATTATTGAAACGGAGGAAATGTACTCCCGGCAGATGGGGTATAACAACTACGGTAAAACGATTCCACGAGGAAATCGCGACTGGATTTAGTTCCCTGGAAAATCATGCGGAAACACACACCATCTCTTGTCCGCAGTCGATACCGCTGGTAAGTATGTACCCGGAAGTCTCGTCTTTCGGGAGTAAGCGCATCCTTTTTCTCCCTCTCCTCCCCTCCTCCCGTCGCGAGACGCCGATAGCTCGCAATGTCGTTTCGCGAGAGCTTTCCGTTTCTGTTTTCTCTTGCTTTTCTCGTTGCCCGCTCGCGCTGCACGAGTGTATGTGCAGGGCATACATATACATGGCCGCATACATGCACACGATACGTGTGCATATAGGTACCTCCGCGAAGAAACGATATACACGCGGCCCGCCTTCCATTCACGTAAGTTTACTTACACCTATCCCGTCGGCTATCCATATCACCCTCTCCCACAAAGAGGATTCGTGCCACGATCAATATGGGGGTTGGTACCTCAGGGGAAGACGAGGAGAAGGCGGCGGAATGTAGGAGGAGCTGCGGGTATACCGTAGATATATAGACTTTGTAGTGTTAGGGACGACTTGGTCCGCAAGCAAGCAGGCAGGCAGGCAGGCAAGCAACTTGGCAAGCAGCAGCAGGCACCGAAGTACAGAAAGGGGTGGCTCTTTCAAGGGTGAGAGACGAGAGAGCGGGAGACGGCGGGGGAGAGACGGACGGGGGACGGCTTTGGCCGTGTGCATGGTATTGGGGTTGGCGGTCGCAGCCATGAGGGTGGTAAGTGAGTGAGCGACTCCTTCGCCACGGCGCCTCGTCTCAACTCAACCACCCTAACCTTACGGATATATCCCAAGCCACCGACCGACCACCCACCTCTCTCTTTCTCTCTCTCTCTCCCTCCCTCCCTCTCTCTCTCTCTCTCTCTCTCTCTCTCCTCTTCCCTTTTCTACATCGTCTCCTCACCCTTTGCTGCCGCTGCCACTCGTGCGCTCTCACCCTCACGTCGACCAACCAACCACCCCCCTCGTCCCCCGTTCGCCTGCCTGCCTGCCTGCCTGTGGTGCCTGTTTCCCTATTCCTCACTCCACCGTCGTCGTCGTCGTCGTCGTCGTGGCTAGGACCCTGAGAGAGAAGGTTACGAGCCGGAGTCGCGTCTCCCAAGACCCCGCAAACCCCAGCTGGTACAAGATTGCACCCAGTGGCTCTCAGTGTCTTC
The DNA here is from genome assembly GCA_011636635.1 of Tetramorium simillimum. Lineage (NCBI taxonomy): Eukaryota > Metazoa > Arthropoda > Insecta > Hymenoptera > Formicidae > Tetramorium > Tetramorium simillimum. The sequence goes on along the minus strand of VBVQ01004240.1, from coordinate 7,676 downwards.
GACGCCGTCGCCGCCGCTCTCGGAGGAACGCGTCGGTACGAGAGATGTCGGGAAATTGGGATTCCGTGCGGATCGGTACGATTCGATACCGCCCGACTGCGGGGGATGCTCGTGGTTGACGGGCATTGCCGGGGCTCTGCGCCGGCGACGCAGAGAGACGTTTGACTAATGCGTCTCGTGTCGGCGAATCTCCGACCGGCGAAGCACGGCAGAAACGTAAAGACAATGCTCTCTCTGTGTTTCAACTTTGAGACTGACGTCGCACGAACAAGGCCGGTGTCTCCAGTCAGACTTCGCGGTTTTGCGGTATTTACCTTTCCACTCGAGACACCATCCATCGCGATAACATCACGTAGAACTCGAACGGACCCGATTCACCACCCGCGATCGGCTCCTCAGCCTCACGATTCCCGAATAGATAAATATCCGCGGCATTAAACTATCTTGACACTTGTCCCCGCGATTTCGAACTCTCGTTTCGGGACTAATGGCTCCTGAATATTCGATGCCCGATCGCGGGGATTTTCGTTTCCGCTCCGCGGTGGACGATTAATTTAATTAGCCGAGATCGCTCCCGCGCGCCACGCGGGAGATTCATGGCAGGGCCCGGATCGCGGGCGTAATTTTGGGCGGACACCCGTTGGTTTACTGGCCGTCCGGCGCGTCGCAGCTTACTCGCGAATGCATGGAATTTTTTATGATCGCGGCACGGGGCGGCCCGGTAATCGGTTCGCGGAATCCGGTGCGCGTACCGGTGTCACTGGGTCAACCGGTGCATTCGTCATACCGGCAATTAGTGTGCGCGCGAATTTTTATCACCGCCGCGCGGCAACGCAGTGATATCCGCGCGTTTTGGCCCGGTCGATCTTTTTTGCGCGGCTTTATCGGAATCGATACCCGGCCCCGCGACGAAAACAACCCGTCTGCCGATATTGCGCCTCCACACACACACACACACACACACACACACACGAACGCAAATCGGATATCTTTCCAGATAGAGGGATTTTGTTTAAATTATACTTGCATACATTTTAATCATAAAAGCACCGGCACACGCGCTTTTCTCTCTCTCTCTCTCCTCCCACTTTCATTTATTCATACAAACACGCGTCGCACCGGTTTACCGCACTTCCATCCGGCGCGGATTGTCCCCGTCGAATTTTTCGGCGGAGGCGACGCCGCTATCTTGCAATCGGACTTGCTCAAATTGGACGACGTATAAATAAAGCTCACACGCAGCGCCGCGAATCAGACAGACATTCACAGCGCTATGATTTATGGCGGCACCGTAAATAGCAAAATTCCCTTTCTCTCAGCGCGTTACTCGCCGTGTTCCCTCGCGCTGTGCTTTTTTCCTCTCTCCCGTCCCCCCTACCCCTTTCTCTCTCTCTCTCTCTTTCTTCCCGTCTCGCTCTCGCCCTCTTTTTTTCCCCGGCCATGTCCGCCCTCGGAACGGCAGAGAGACCCGTGGTGGAATTTGCATTTTTAAATTAACTCGCGTCTGTTTGCAGCTATCTCGGCTCGACGGCGCCGCACCGCGCCGCCGCTGCCGCTGCTGCTGCTGGGCTCTGCAATTTTATGCGGCAACGCGCGTGTAGACCGCGTCCCATCGCCCCCGCGTATATACACCAACATCTCGTCGCCGTTCTTTCTTCCGTTGCGCACACAGGCGCACACGGCCGCGTGATCGATAGTGCAACAGTTATCGTTATCGCGCCGAACTCGCGGCGCGGACGGTTTTTCCTCCCGACCCGGCTCGCGCGACAAAAACTGCGGAGGCAGACAAATTTAAAAAATTTTTTTCTCTTTTACAAAAAACATAACTTCAGAAAAGCGACAGAGTGCTTTTGGGAAACGTCATATCGTCACGCACGTGTCGACGATCGACTTCTCCGGGGGCAGTTTAAGTTTCATCAAATTTTCATACGGATTCGCGTTCCCGGCACGGTTCTTACGCCCGCAGCCGATCCGAGCTTCGTACTGCTGCTGCTTTTAATTACGTTTTTAATTGCGAACGTGGTTTCCGACAAGAAACGCCAACACCGGCGGAGCCGCGTGAATACCTACTCGACCAGCTGTCCGACCCGATGTCGGACTTGCACGTGCGATTTTTTCCAAAGGGAGAATACCTATGCAACTCCGTTGGCGCGGAGGCGTTGTCGGCCAAGTCACCGAGCTTCGCTCGCGATAGTGCCGTGAGCGTGAGTGGTCTTTTACGAAGCAGCAGCTTCCTGAGAGAGCGCCGCCGAGGCAAGACGACAGGAAGGGTGACGGGCGGACGGGGTGGATAAAAGACAGAGAGAAATAGAGGACCGAGGGGGCGATTGGGCGGGCGAGAGCAGATCGGAGAAATAAGGGGCAAACAGAATAGCCTGCCATAAAGTGCCTGCGCGTTATCCACGAGGGAGGAGAGAACGAGGAAACATTTTTATCGCTCCGTCAGAGAGAAGTAGGAGGAAGCAAAACAGACGGCGCCGAGGAGAGGAGACGAGGCAAGAAGTGTGCGGCGAGAGGTGGAGCTACGGGTAATTGAAAAGCCCGTGGTGCATCCCGATCGTCGCTTTATTTCGCTCGTGCACGCTCCGACGGTATACGGAGAGCTTCTCTCCTATTATCTCGCCCTTCTATCCACTCCCGTCGAGCCGTCGTCGTCTTCTCTCGCGCGCTCTCTCTCTCTCTCTCTATCTCTCACCTTCCGCGCACGTCGGACGAAGAAGGACGAGAAAAAGCCACGGAGGTAAAGAGGGGCGCGACGAGCAGATGCCCGCCGAGGTGAGCTGGCGAGAGGTAGACAAGAGAGGAAAGGAGGAGGGGAAGGAGAGAGAAAAAAAAAAGAAAAGATCGTACGCAACAATGCCCGCGGTGGTGCATTCTCGCGCGATTACTGACGCGCGGCGCGGAGGGGGCCTCTCCCCCCCTTAACGAATGGCTTCGTAAACCATGGGCGCTTTAAGGTCATTACACATCGCAAAAAAGAGAGTTAATGGCCGTCGTCGAGCAACGCTGCCGGCAGGAGGCGAGACGGAAGAGAGCGGAAGGAGAGAGAGAGAGAAAGAGAGAGAGGAGAGACCGGTTGGCCGCCCGTCGCCGATCGACCGTCTGATTTATAGCGGCAGTATCTTCCACCGGAAAGACGAGAACGCGCAACCTCATTGGCTTCCTACGTTAGCGGGTTAAACGTTCTCTCCTGCGGCGCGCCGTCCCCTTGAACGCTCGCCAAAAAGCCGGCCACGTGTACGCCGTTAGATCGGAAAGTTCCAACTAGAATGCGGAATACTCGATCGGAATGGCAGACGCGCGGCGCGCGATATTAGATTTTCCCTTCGAAATACAGAACCGAATTATACGCGCGGCGCGGTATTTCCTCTCGTTCTATTTATTTGCTTGAATTTCTAACAAGAAACGTACGCGGCGCGCAGCGAAAGAGAGGGAGAAGGAGAGAGAGAGAGAAAGAGCCGTCCGTATACACGGACGCTCGCGAATTTCACAGATTTTTCCTGCGAGTTCGCGTATCGGACACGTTATGTAACGGACGTTATGTTGGAATAAAATAATGATCCTTCGCTACGTATCTCGCGTCCTCGTTTGCAAACTGCATCCGTCGCGCGTTGCGCGCTGCGCCCGTTATTTCCAGCGGGACGTTTTAATAACAAATCCACGCTTTCGCGGCCGCTCCTCTCTTCCGCTTCTGCTTTTTCGTTCCCTTTCTTCTCTCTCTCTTTCTCTCTCTTTCTCTCCCTTTCGTTCCTTCCGTCCCTTTTTCATTCCCGTCGTCGCGGAAAAAGCGTTTCACGGCGCGGTAGAAAACGCGTTGCACGCTACGCGGCACAGTCGGCCGATTATATTGTGAAATATACACGGAGACGTAATTACGGGACGGTCGATCTTTGCTGTCGGCTGTCTACTACGTGCAGCATTTTACGGCCGTCTCATTAAATTACGGACTAATTACCGGCCGGCGAATTATTAAAAAGCTTAGTCGGCCGTTAAGCGCGCTACGAGTCGTAAAAGCGCGCCTTCTCGTTTCGAGGATGATTGGTCTTAAGCATGAGTATATTGCGAGTATTATGGAATGAACGAGCATACGTCCGCGTTAAATAAAAATGTGGCGCACGAAAAATTATTTACACAGTAACTTTGCTGAACTAATATGCCTGAAACTATATCGGAAATCATGAAAAATGAAAAATCGCGCGGGCAAAATGAAAATGCGGCGTGAAACACTCGCGTTAATTTCTCGCTGGTGGACTGTGATTGCGAAAATTTGCGCGGGCTTATGCCGGGTCCGGTAACGCGGACACAAACGACGGGCGTAAATATCGGCGTGCGCGAGGTGGAACGAAAGCCGCGAGCAGCGAGAGAATCGATCGTAAAGAACCGCGACGAAGCGATTCGCCGTTGAGGCACTGTTGGCTAAAATTGCTTCCAATCGCACACCTACGTATTGTATCGGGCCGATGTAATAAATATTGGAAAGAGACGTTCTATTCCGTTTCGCAGAATCGTCATCGATCGCTGCAATGACTATAAAACCGCCGATCCGTCGTGCTCTGATTGCGCGCACGAGACGCAACCTTTATATATATATATGTATATATATACACACATATATTTTTTTATTTTTTCTAACGATTATGTTTGCTGCCAATCGACTGTGAAACTAGGACGCGTTACGAAGTGGCGTGTTGCGTTTTTGCCGTCACTTTCGTAAGCGTAATTACCGTATCATCGCATGCGCCTCTCGTTACGATAATTGATACTTAGAGTAATTAAATGTCTTCTCATATTTATTGCGCGATGCTTTGGCGATTGGCCATTTCGTCATAGTGAATGATTTGAAACAGGAATTCACTTTGAGAAAAATGTACATAAAATATCTATAAGAGATATAAAGTAGTATCGTATATCTCGTTAACTTTGTCAAAATCACACTCCGTAACGCATTTAATCTTCGCCGATTTATCGATCTCCAATAACTCCGTGCGCAAGAAGAGGCGACTTGGAAAAAAGGCGCGGCGAGAGAGGCGATAAAATGAAGCCGAAAAGCGGATGCAGTGAGGCGTTGTTAAGGCGCCACGATATTTTTAATTAATTAATTCGCAAAAGCCGCAGATTCACCGTCTCATAAATTCCTGTGTCAGAAGCATCCTTCCCACGGAAGGGGGAGAAGGACCAAGGAAGAGTATAATATCTGGGATAAAAGGTGAAGTATGTAAAGTATTTAAAAATATTAAGTATCCCCGAGAGAGAAAGAGCAGATATTAAGACTGAGAGAATCGCAAGCCGGGAGAGGGGTTGGAGAGTCGTTAGAGTTAAGGGGGTAGGGGTGAAAGTGACAGCGACGTGGAAACGGAATTACGGGATCGGCGCGGTGTGGAAGGTGGTAGGAGAACGTTTCAATTAGTAATTAAAACGTGCCGTGCAGTAACCCTCGCCCCAACCCCTAGTCGCCACTCTTCCACCCCTCCGTGGTACAACGAGGCTCTTGCTCTCTTATGCCGTCGTCGTCGCCACCGCCGCCATCTTGTAAATTAATTAATGCGTTCCTAACGAGATCAGAGGCGTCGGTAAAGCAGGAGGGTTGGCTGGTTCTCTACTTTGCCCGCCAAGGAAAGGGGGTGAGAAACGCAAGAGCGTAACTCGCACCTCGCGCACCCCATGCTCCGATCAGTATCCTCGTTCGAGTTTCCGCTTGACAATAAGAATTAGGCGACTCGATAATTAAATTTGGGATCACGTGTCTAATGGAAAAACTTTGAATAAAATTGTAAATGTCGCATTATGGATAATTAACGCAAGCTTTTGATTTGTCAAGATTGTCTATATAAGTGTAAATGTTCCGAAAATTTGTTTCAATCCTCACGATTAACCTGTGTACGTAAAATATATCGATTCTAGTGCGCGTTACATTTGTAGCGCCAAACATTTCAGACGCGAAATTGCCATACGCGGTATCGGCCGTGAATCTCGATGCCAACTCTTTTTCGAAACGCTCTCCCACGATCCTCACAGCCCTGGATGAGAGCGAATTAGTCTGTTCCCGGGGTAGACAGCAGAGACAGGGTGTTAGTGGAAGGGGGATGTTGGTCGGGGGGTCGGTGTCAGGATCTCTCGACCCTTTCAAACCCTTTCATCGGCGCTTCACCCGCTTACATAATGCAGCCACTCTAATTAAAATAAATTACACTCTCGCGCGTCAGTTCGCTCTTTTATCTCTTTCTCTTTCTCTCTCTCTCTCGCTCTCTTTCTCTCTTGGCTTCGCACCAGTACTGGTCCTTTCTCTGTGCTCTCCCCCTCTCTCACTTCCCTTCCTCTTTTCTCTTGGCTAGCTTTTTTTCGCTCTCACCCTGTCGCTTTTTTGTACCGCACTTTCGACCACCACCCGGGTAACGCCCCTCTCTCCCGTCGTCGTCTCTTTCTCTCTCTTTCTCTCTCTCTCTCTCCCCCCCTTGCTCGTTTATTTGCACTTTATTCGAGATTTAATTTACCGACCTCCGGCGACAGCCTCGTTGGTGCGCGCTCGACTCTGTGATGGGATTAAAAAGGCGGGTAGGGGATGATAGGATGGAAGAGGCCGAGCGGCGAGAGGGAGAAGCGAGAGGATGGCGTAAAAGTTGGAAAAAGAATAACGCGACCGCGAGCTCCGCGACCAATGGAGAACGAACTGCCGGAAAATGGCTGAACCAAGGAAAAAGCGAGAGGAGGCGTACAAGGGGCTGAGAGAGGGACGTACAATCGATATCGCGGCGTCTCGATTCGGAACCGATTTTCAACTCTCGGAACAGCCGAGCGTGTACCTGCCACCACAACATCGCGATGGGCGCGAGGGCTTATACACACAGTAAATAACGGAATCGATTTCGATTAAACGTTTAAAATCGTTTCTGTTTTCGCGATATCAGGATCGCTGATGCGGTTGCGATGCCAGCCTCCGGGCTACGAGATACGGGACGATTTTTTCCCCTCCCTCCAACGATATTTGATTGCAATTAACATTCGCATCGGCGCCATCGTTCTGAAATAAGTGACGAATAATGTCATATATTCCTTGCACATCTGCGCCAATGTTTAACTCTATGAAGAGACCACTGTACAAGTTCAATATTGAGCGTTGATAACGTTCAACGAAAAAAAAAGCCTCGAGTATTAATTGACAAACATGAAAAGAAGAACCAGGGAATTACTCGCCAACAATGTCGTCGAATTATCATGAAATATTCTCGTTACTGCGATCGCGTTCTTGCGACTGTTTGTTAAATATTTTGCGAAAATAGAGATATTTATTTGTCCGCGAACATGAGCGAAAGCAACGAGGGACGCAGCGCGCGCAACGGAAAAGAACCGCGGGGGCATAACAATATATATCTGGCTTTACAGTCGCAGGCAATTTTCGCGAAAATGCGTCCACATTACAGCGTGGGGTGAATCAACATTAACGGTCTCCACGAATATCCCCTTCGTCACCGTCGAGACCGCCAGCTTCCGCGACAATTTACCGCGAGCTATCCGAAACGAGGCGTAAGCATCGCGCAATTCAATTAAACTTGCGCTCGCATGTCCGAGAGGGAGCCAGGTAATAGCTGGAAACGCCCGGCTTTTTCATCCCGTCTGTGCGAAGCAATAGCAATAAATAAATATTCCGCTGTCGTCCGTTGCCCCTGTCTCTTATACAC
>VBVQ01004239.1:0-15458 GCA_011636635.1 Tetramorium simillimum | reverse complement strand
GGGGGGGAAAAAGGAAAAAAGCAAAAGAAACCGGAAGAATACATCTGTACAGTACACCAAGCGTCGTATTAGAATACTCCCTCGCAAAAAATATCATAACGGGTTCTAATATTTAACATCAGTATATTTTTACTTAATGCGGAGAGACTCACCTAATCCGACAGCCTGGAACATTTACATACGAAAAGCAAATATATACTAATGAATTGAACGATCCTACTACACGATTGACATAAACATAATCACAATGAATTTATTGTAATTTCTTACAGATAAATGATATTGAAACCTTGACAAATAATTTTTATTTATAAAAAACACGCTCTATATAAAGTGAGATAATCCATCCAGACAATTTTTTCTATACAAATTAAGATTATTTAAATGTTTCGTCGCGCCCAGGATCCAAAGTCTATCTCTTTGAAGGAAAAAAAATTTTATAGATATAGTATTTGATATAATTTTTAAAGGAAAAAAAGAATTTTATATTATCATTCTCATAATATAAATGTTTCATAAGTTATTTTTAAATTAATATTTTCTTGATATTTATTCCTAGAAATTCAATTAATGACGCTACAAACACTTTTAGAACACAGATTTGAAGCAATGTTTTACATTTTTGCAATACAATAATAACCCAATATTTCTAAAATAAACAATTTTTTAAGAGATTATTTTTTATTCTCTCCGTTGAAGACCACTCGGTATTTGTTTCGTCATTTGCTTCAATATAATGTAAGAGCCCTCATAATTGTCAAAATATAACTATTAATTCTTTATGTAGGCAAAAATAAAATAGCGATATTAGCACGCTGAATAAATTGATTATTCATTTGTCATAAATGAACGCCATTTGTTGCGTTCATTTATGACAAATGAATTACACAAATCGTACCATCAAAATTACAGCTACTCGCAGCAAAGCTTGGAATGCTTTAATGTGTTTACATTATTATTATTATTATGTCAAACTTTACTTTCGTTTACTAGGATCATAAAATGTTAAAAAGAGAAAAACTGAAATCTGAATGTTCGCGATATCGAATTGAAGCTGAATTGGGAAAATCAGGAACTGAAATGCCTAAACATTTACAGAAAATATTTTTTTTCATGATGTAATATATCTTGTTGACAATCAAATATTTTATTATTGATAAATTAATACTTTTCGTTTGCTAATAATCGATTCAAAATATTCGAATATATGTATAATTTTTAGTGAATTAATATTTTCTACTTTATTAATAAACAATCCAAGATATTTGAAATAATATTTCTTTTCTTATTACTATAATTGAACAAATATTTGAACAATACTTTGAATCAGTTCTTGATATTAACAATTATATATCATGATTGATATTTAGTATATATTTATTTCTATGCATATTCTAAAAGAAAGATATTCTAAATTAATTAATCGTATTTATATTATAACGTCCATAAACATACAAATATCTGGAGCATAAAATTCTTAGAATGGGGGGAGTAAAGTCTGGAAAACAAGGAAAAAATTCATCATATCTTAATCAGAAAAAGATTTAGCATATATATGTTATACGATGTACATACATAGATTTTTGCATGTTTCTTGGCGTTTTAACTAAATTACTCCGTAATTAAAAATAGTTCCTGGAATAAAGTGAAAATTTTTTATTCTGTAATATTAAATCGTTTATGCGAAAGACTGCGAAAACAGAATTCAAAATTTATAAAATGAGATTCAATTAGAATGGGAACAAAATCGTTCTCCATGTGATTAACCGTCTTCGTTTCGTCATATCCGAATAAACTTTCATTCGCAATAAACTTTCAATCTCCGATTCTCTTTGAGCTTTAATCCCGCGAAAATATACTACATCCAGATATTTGCATGTCCAATAATGTCTGTAAGATATCTATAAAATTTCTCACTTTTTAACCCGCAAAACCAATTTGATTTCTGAATTTCCCAATATAGTTTCAATAATCGCCATTCAATCGTGACAAAAAGCTATTTCGGTTGGGCATCGTGTTGGGTCTGTTGCTGCTGCTGTGTTTGCTGTTGCTGCACTTGTTGCGTTAAAGTTTGCAATCTCACTTGACTAAGGACAGATGGGGAGGCGGTTGCGGACGTGGCACCTACGCCAGGACTGGTACCTCCTCCAGCACCGGTAGAACTGGAAGTTGCAGTACCTGAACTTGGGCCCGAACCGGGGCTAGGACCTGAACTAGGACTTTGTCTGACCGCTCCGGAAACTGGTTTTCCTTGAATAGGCGTGGTCTGTCGAAGCTGAGGATTACTGGCAGTTACCACTTGAATGGTTTGCTTCAAGGCTGCGGGCGCAACTGGTATCACGCGAGTCTGCAATGGTGATTTAGCTAATACGACTTGGCTAGCTTGAGACACCGATTGCCCCGTGGAAACCTACAATTATAAAGCATTATTTTATATTAGCTAATTATATCAGCATTGATAAGCTAATTGTTAAGCGTTTAGTAAAATATTTGTTAATTCCATTCAGTCACTTTTTTTGTGAGTATTAACCAGGTCTTTCGTTTATAAGATATAAATTTAGCTTCAAAAATATATTTGATAATTTTTCAGATTTTAATGATTGCATTATAGTCTACGAAAAATTCTACAACAAATGTCTGAAGAATGTAATGGAACTTTGTAAAAATTTTTTTTTAACAACCCAAACAATTCACAAAACTTAAAAAAAAAACATCTTTTTTTTGTCCGTTTACGTACGTGAGTAAATTGTTGCATCGCCGAGGGCTGCACGTGTTTCATCACTTGGTGAATTTGCTGTACCGTCATGGTTGTAGGTAGCGACTTTGTGGGTTGCACGATAAGTTGCGTTTGCACGCCAGTCTTGTTTGCAACCTGAGCCAGTTGCGCAACCTTTTGCGCCGGTAGTTTCCTTTGCGTGATGATCTGCGGATGAAGTGCAAGCTGACGTATCTGTTGAGGTGTCGCGGTGCGAACACCAGCTACGTTAGCTGTTTTCACAAGCGTTGCCACCGGAGTACCACCCGCGGAAGTGCCTGCCTGCTGTACTTGCAAACCGGCCTGAGCGAAGATTTGTGCGGGTGTGAGTCCCGCTGGCGTGGGTACCTGTAGCAAAATCACAGCTGATTACATTTACTGATTGCGATATAAAATTGTGTTTAAAATTTTGATTTTTCTCCATTTATAGGATTTATAGGATGAGTAGTAGTAATAATAAACTTGATCATTTTAGATGTCCATATCTGTGAATATTTTTATTAATTTTCTTTAATCTTGTCAAAACACTCACCTGCACCTGTGCGCCGCTGCGGCCGCCGCCTTCGCTTGCTGTAACGTCTGCCGCTTCAGCAATGTAGCCATTTCAGTGTCGGACATTGTTCTGGTCATTGTCGGTTTGCCCACCGCGGTTTGCCCTGTCACTGCGCCGGCAGCAGTGCCCACGGTGGCGATACTTTGCTTCATCAAGGTAGTCGCTGCCGCTCGCTGTTGCGCCGCTGCCGCCGCTGCCGTGGCCGATACCGCGACAGACACCTTTTGACCGCTACCAGCTTGAGCCTGCAGTATTTTAAGCTGCTGTTGCCGCAGTAATATCTGCTGCTGCTGCTGTTTATAATACTGCATTTGCGCTGCCGTTGGGGTCTTGCTTCCCGATGCCGCAGTGGCCATCGTGACGCCTACCAGGCTTCCCTTTTGACCACTAGCCGCGGCAGCGGAAGTTTGACCCGCGGACACTAAACTGGCCGTAGCGAGTCGTTGAGTTTGCTGTATGCTCGCGTTTGCCGACGTCGTTCTCACATCCTGCATGGCCACTTGTCCAGGTCGAGCCTTGACCACCGTGGTGGCTGTTGAAGTTGCTACGTTGCTTAAACTCACGCTAGTCGCGGCAGCCTTTGCGTTAGTTACGGAAGGAATCGCTTGAGTCAACTGATGAATTTGGGACGCAACGGAGTTTACGATGGCCTGCTGTCCAGCCTGCTGTTGAGTCTGCTGCTGCAGCTTCAACTGTTGCTGCTGTTGGGCGGCCTGTTGCTGCTGCTGATGTTGCAGGAGACGTGCCGCTACCTGTTGTTGCTGTTCCGGGGTTAAAACCTGTGACTGTAAGTCTCAGTTAGCGAATATCTCCTCGAACGTATTTATATACAGAACGTATTTATATATACATATATTTTAATACAGCGAATAAAAACTTTTATACCGATTCTACTTGAACTTGAACGTTAGATTCGAGGTAAGTTAATAATGTTGCATCAAATATAATTCTCCTTTATCAAATTTATCTTAATCTAATAAACGAAATAAATTTTCGTCTTATACTAACTGCCTTATTCAGCTTTTCCTTAGCAATCCTATCGGCCCGTCGCGCAGCGACTTCAATCGGCGTTAGTGGATTGTCGATCTGTATTTTGAACTCAGCTAGGACAGCGGTGTTCGTGGAATTTCTCATCGTTGGATTCACGATAGACGGTTTTACAGTGGGTGTTCGCTTGTTGGAGACGGACTTCATAATTTCGTACCTCTGACTACCAGTCGACGTAAAGGAACTATTCTTGTCTTGATTGTGTAATTGCGATGTTCTCATCGATCTGCTGCTCTTACTTTGTTGCTGAGGAAAGTAAAACAAAGATAATCATACATCCATATTTGAGATTTATACATAATACTTTTTCTTATTACGACAGATTAATCATTAGAAGAAATCATTCAAGTTCTTATAATCAAATATATAATTGATATAATAATCAAATAAATTGCCAATATTGTCGGGCATGGATCTTTTGTGTCTAATAATATTTCGTAAATTTATGTACTCTAACTCTAATCTTTACTCTAGCGAAACCATACGTCATTATTTTTCAAACTTGAAACACAAGAGAAATGTTTAGAATAAAGTTACAATACAGATAATCTTTGCAAGAAATTACGAATGTATACAGATATTTTATACTGTATACATTTCGCGGCGTGTTCGTTGATGTCAGAACTACATACCTCGGACATTGGCAGCGCTTTGTAAACACTTCCCTTCTGTTTCTTCTGTTTCTTCGGCGTGGTATCGTACAGGAGTTTACCCTCTTCCCTAGGCATTATTACAGACTCGTATCTGCCCCTACAATGCTTGGGTGATCTGAATAAACGCGCCCCGTTGTTGATGGAGTCGGCAACCATATCCCAATTGGGTGTGTGACCGGGCGAGAGGATTATCGTACTCAGCGGTAAGCTCTGATAATTCTGAATGGAATTCAACAGACCCCATTCTTCGTAGACCAACCAATCCATGGCTTGATCCGGTTCCGGCGAAGTTTTCACGAAATGTGACGAGGTCTTCAAAACCGGCATCGGTGGACGAACAATTGCACGATACTTGTACAGCTTCATGTCGCGGCGCATCTTCATCAACGCTGGTGATGGCCGATCGAAAAGCGATCTAGGTGCGTACACGGATTCTTCCTTGTGCCGCATCATCTTCGCTGGTCGACAACCTGTAGCAAAATAAACATTAAGCTAATCGAACAGAAGAAGATATATAAATATAGAAATATAATAAGTGGAGAAAAGACAGTCAAAGTCGCGTTATTACAATTAAAGATAGATTTTAGATAATAATATAAGTTAACTTGATTGCTAAGAGATTCATTTTCTTCCTATTTATTGCAATTGCAATCATCACTTTGTTTACATCACAAGTTATATAAAACGACAACTTAGATTTAGTTATCCTTAAATTACATGTTTCAGATGCTATTAATTTATTAAAGAAAAAAAGAATTTTATCCTCTACAAATTGACTCACCATCATCAGTGATACCGATTTCGATCCTGCTCCTGTTTCGTTCCTTCTTCACATAAATCGGCGGCAACTGAGCCTCCGTCATGGGGATATTCTCATACAGAAATCCAAGAGAGTAATCGATATACACATCGGTATCTGTAGTAGGAGGAGTCGGCGGACACCACATCTGGAAGAAAGTTTAATGAACCATATTCTTCAGAGGATCAACTCAATTCAATTCTCTGTTGCATTTCATGATCAATTGAAAGCATTTTATTTTTTTTCCAAAATCCATATTATATTTTTAATCTCAAATATACTACATCTATTTAGAACTTCTATAACGAATATTATGTATGTCTATGTCATCAAATCATATAAAATTATGTTCTTTATTCTCTTACGGCACAAACAATAAAGTAAAGGATTAATAAAACATATCAATTATTAAAATGCAAATTGTAGAATGTAATAAAGATAAATACATGAGTAACATAGTGCTTACTTTTCTTAATTTTTTGTATATTTGTGCAGTAAAAGATAAAAATCGTATTATTTTACTACTTACTGGCATTTGCTCCATCGTGTGTTCCGACAACCAAATCTGCAAGATGTTAAAGTTACACGTGAGATATGTGATCCATGAGAGAATTCTCACTCATATAAAGTCCGTCTCTGTATTTGCAAAATTTGTGATATTTGCCATCGCAACGTTTTTACATAGTATATCTTTAACTTTCTTGATCAACAGATTTTTGAAAATTTTATCTTTAAATCATAAATAAGATTAAAAACTGAATTTATAGTAATTAATAATATATCTGCATATATATATATGTATATATAAAACGAAAATATAATAAATAATAATTTCGAGCCTACAGAAAGACGGACCTGACGACGAAGTTTCCAACAAATAAAAATAAAGAAAGAGAGAAAGGAGGACGATAATTTTCCCTGTACTTTCATTCATTTCTAAAGAGGTTCGAAAAACGTATAAATTTATAAATTTAAGAAACTTTTAGTTATAATTCGAAACCTGAAATTTTCGCGTTATTAAATTATAATAGATTTTAAATGAAAAATTATATTAAAATAAATTCAAATATATTTGTTCAAATTAATGTTATTTTCTGACAACTTTGACTCAAGTTTTAATCTTCAAAATATATATTTGATGTTAAATCTTAGAAAGAGCTGCAGTAATAAATTTCCTCAAAAATCTTAAGAGACCGTAAAATTTGCCCAAAGATTCATTGTAAAAATAAAGGATAAGGCATCCTGTAGACGCTCAAAGGTTCTCGTTCCTCTCATTCTAAATTTTGAATTTTTGAAATCTTTGAGAAAGAGTTCTTCACGATATATTCCTTTATATTACTGCGTCATTTTCGTATGTTATATACATATATGGAATGGGAGGTACATGGAGAATGTACAAATACCTCACAAATAGACGCAGTAACATATAACGTATCTCACTCATGTGCCTGCTCATATCTTGCTGCGGACTCCAAGTTTGGAATGGCAAAGGCAGTGTTTTGGTGCCATTTTAATGGAACAATTTTATTGGAGCTCTTTTTCTTTCTCTTTTCTTTTTACGCGTACTAAGATACATGTATCTTCTCGAAAAATGTGCGGTCATGATAGCCTTGCCACACCAAACCGACATCGAAAGAAAAAAAAGTCGTTCTTCGCGTTAAATCGCGATTAAATATAAACAAGCACATTGAGCTGAGAATGATTTGACACCAAAACGGAACTGAACCTTTGATCGACACAGACTTGGAAACGCATCAAGAAATAAGGGTACACATTTCGATATAGCAAGGAATATCTCGTTTATTTTTTTTTTTTCTTCGAACTCTCGCTCGATCATACAAAATACAGGCACGCAACTTAATTATTACTGTGTGTATGTGTGTGTTTGTGTGTGTATGTATGCATGTATATGGCGGGAAAAGGCAAGTGAAAAGGGCGAAGGGAGGACATCGTTATGCATACACAATTTTATATATATATGTATATAATATATATATATATATAAATATTATATATACATATTGGATAAATACGTATATATAATACAATAATCAAGTCATTGTTCTACGTAGCTCAAGGCGACACGATTAAAACCTCTTCTCATTTTGGCTTCGATACTTTTTAGTACTAAGCGAATCGCACGCAACTGTCGATTATTTTAAATAAATTATTATCATAGCAAACCTTTTCCACAGACTTAAGTAAAATTCAAATCAAATTTCTGAAAATAGAGGAAAATAGAATGAGCTCGAACGATGCGTTTCGTCCTATACTGTTTATATTATTTTTATCACGTTTCTTGCTCGTAACGCCTGTCGATATATGTGTATGAATAGTTTAGTGTGGCGCACTAGAGAATTGCTTGACTAAAAAGTCAACTCGGTCCTCATTTCCAATATAATACACTCGTCCATTTCGCTCGTCACGCCGTTTATATAAATCGCTAGGCATAATGTGACCCGCTTCTTGCTGTCTGCACCTTCTCACGTACGTTTTAAATGTAACGGAACACATTCGCAGGAAAATAAAAGAACAAGGTAAATTTAAAGATCGCGGAAAGTGCAGTCAGGAGAAACAGTTCCGCTTGATATTTTTACAACGAATAAAGTAAGATGAGATGAGGGGGCAGCGAGCCAGAGTACAATTTACAACGCTACAAATATTACACGTGTATTATCCGGTATAACCCGGAGGAAATACATTGCTTATCGTAATTATAACCATGATTATGTACAAGAGGATGCGTATCCGTGTCCCGCATTAACATCGAACGTGTCTATTTGATTCTATCTCAATTATCTCATGCGAGGAACATCGATGGGTTTTCCCAATAAGTTTTTCTCACCTTCGATTGTTCTCACAGACTATTTAAAAAAAAAAACAATAAAATTTCCTTCGTATTTAAAATTTTTTATGTCATTTTTTTCATACGGAATTTTTTTCTTATGTAATGCTAGATTTCTAAAGCTTTCCTCATATATATGTTTCTTAGAGAATTCTCTCTCTCTCTCTCTCTCTCTCTCTCTCTCTCTCTATCTTTCTGTTTCCCATAGAAATTACACATGATTATTCTGATAAGAAAATCAAATAGCCACTGAGCGATAAATGTAGGATGAATACGAGCAAATAAAACGCGTTATCAACGCGCTATTAATTACAGGCGTTTCTAAAAACCAGGTTTAGACTAGTTTTTATCCCATGAAACTTCTTATTTCAATTCTAATATTCCTTATTAGAATTCTCTCAACATTGAAATTAACTGAATTATTAAATAATTTCTCACGTTAATTTTTTATTTACTAGTTTTTGATAAGAAATAAACTGATAAGTAGAATTAAACAAATTAAATAAAATTATTTTAATAAAATAATTAAAAAACTAACAAATAACAAAAAATTCACTATATTTTCAAATAAAAAAGAAGACGGAATATGTTATTCTTGCAGCTGTCACTAATTACACAATAATTTTATCTTTTTCCTTAAATTAATTTTTTAATTTTAGTTATTTCTAAAAAATAATTCCTTTTCAAATTTTCTATAATATACATCATCAGTTTTTCTCTGTATGAGAAATAAAATCTATTTAAGATTTGATCCAAATTTATATGGAAGAAATAAACTTTCAATTCTTTACTTTTTTAATGTCATGTACAAAATTAATGCACAAATATATTAAAGAGTGTGCGTACTTTCATTTATTTTGTACTGAAAGAATATTAATGAAAGAAACGTCGAAATAAGACATATCACGTGACAAGTGGCTAAGCGTAAACCTGGTATCAACGCGTATAGTAGGCGGATTGAATAGCAGACGCAGTAATAGAGTAGTAATATTTGACCGATCGGTCAAACAGCAATTGTATTCCCGATGGAATAACTCATGTCGTCGATTATTACCACAATAATACTTCGGCGTGGCTCAAGATATTGTGGTGCCCTTTAGTTTTTCAGACCGTGTCGTTGCGACGGAGGAGGAGGACGAGGAGGAGGGCGAGGAGGAAATTTGCGAAAATCGAGATCTCTTCTGTGATAAATCCTCATCACTGACATCGTTCGAGCCATCTTCATCTTCCAGCGAGTTTGGTACAGTTCTAACGCGCTTTGTTTCCTTACGTAGCTTCCTGGCCTTCACGTCGGACGAGTCGCAGCCCTCGTGATTGGCCTCCTGCTCTTTCAGCGAGTCCGACAATCGAGACACGGAAAGCTCCTTGTCCAGAATCTTTGTCTCGCAATTGATATTGATATTGATATTGGACTTGGACTGACCTGACGAGGTTTTACCGCTGTTATTCCTCGTTTCTAGAGAGAGAAGGGCTACGACCTTGGCCGTTCTTTGGGGCTTCTCGTAGGACGGCGATATGAAGCTTGCAGCGTTCTCACTCTCGTTGCTCGTCGACGAGCATGTCCGTATGTGCTTGGTGTTCGTTCTAAACGCGGAGAGAGAAGACGATGGCGACGATGTCGACTTCGCCGAGATGGCAGAATTCAAGAGCACGCCCGAGCGCGTCACCCTGGATATCTGTTCGTTGTGACTGGGCGATATGTTAGGTCGCGGTGTGTCCGGACGGCGTTTCATCACGACCGTCGTCGGACTCTCCTTCGAGTCCGGTTTCATCAGCGGTATCGATCTACTACGTATAAATGGCACCGGAGAACTCAGCAGACCATTGTCCTGGCACTGCTTCGAATTTCGGGTTGTATACTTTTCGATTCGACTAGGCACCGCGGGAAAGTTTACGGTTACGGACCTCGTGTTTGGTCGCGGAAGAGGAGTATCCGGTCGTCGTTTTGGTGTTAATTTCAATGAATTTTGCGGCGGCGTCGTCGTCGTCGTCTCATCACCGCTAAATAAAGGTGGAGGCGGAGGCGGCGTCCTCGAGTGACTCGTCGATCGAGTGATTCTGCTCTGTTCAACTGAATGATGCTGCGAATTGTCAGTTCTGCGCGTTCCTTGGCCCGTTTTCGTTTGCGAACTATTCTTATTCTCTGATACTAAATCGATCTTGTCACTCGTCAATCGCGCGTTACTTTCTTCTAAATGATTGATAGTTGAAGGAATTTTTGAGCTGCGAGTTATTACACCTCGCTGAACCGTACTTTCTACTTTTCGTATCTTGTATTTGGATTCACTTGAATTAAATTCACCTTTTGCCAAAGGTATTAAAAAGTCAGGTGCCATGTCGCTTGTTTCTTTTTCGGCTGTTTGCGGCAAAACGTTTGAATTTTCGCTTTTCGGATTGAGTTTCTGATCAGACTTTTGCACCGAAGATATAGCAGACTCGTCATTGGCTTCATCACAATTATTCTTATCTTTGTCCTCGACTGCGTTACCATGAGCTTCATCAATATTTATATTAATTTTGGAATTTTTCTGCACGGTGGAAACGCGAGGTATTGCGACCGATTTACAGTTCACGTCAGCCTCGTCAGGATTTTCATTTCGCAACGTTTTCGACCGCAAAAGAGGAACCGAACGACTCGAGGGTGACTCGACGTTCTTGTCTGACTCTTTTGCCACGACAGCGGCCAATTTCCCTCGCACGTTGTTACACAAAGAATTAGCTGACGCGCTGAATTCCGACTTAGACTTAGCCATCGTCTCCTTCGGGCGCTTCAAGGATGCATCCGGTTGCACCGTGCTCGGAGATCGAGAACTCTTCGTCCTGACATTCACATCGAGATTCTCTGCGTCCTCGTTACGATTTACCTCGGGTTCGAGCTTCTTGTAGGTCGCGGACAGAATTTTATGCGAACACCGCGTCACTTGAACGGAGCAGACTGTAATTAAATTAGTGGTATTCTTGACTTTCTCATCATTTTTCTCTTTCTCTTTTTTGACATTTTGACCGTCCACTACATCATCAGAGGTTGATGCCGATGTTCTCGTTTGGTTTGATTGCGTTTTGGCAACTGGTGTTGTCGAATCTACGTAATCGTCGACAGATCGCTCCGCGCTAGAATCAGTAACAGATTGCGCTACTCCGTTTGAATCGATCAAGGATGACGAGAAATCTCGCTTGTCCCTTGACAAACTACGATCGGTCTCCTCCATCTCGGTTTTCAAATTCTGATCGAAATTGGCGGATACTTTGGTGTTCGCATTAACCCGGACACTTCTCTTACGACACACATCAATTGGTGAGGAAAAGGACTCTTCGGATTTCGCGCGATGAAATTTTTTGCGTTGCCGGCGAAAATTCGGCTTTACACCGGGCAGGATCGGGCTTACATCCAGAGTCCAGAGATTGATCTGGACATTCCCGCGAGATCTGGTGCGTGGACTGTTTAGATCAAAATGATTGCGACTACATGAGCCAGAACCCGCCAGGCGGCCCCTTCGTCGCGAGAAACCT
Organism: Tetramorium simillimum; assembly: GCA_011636635.1. Lineage (NCBI taxonomy): Eukaryota > Metazoa > Arthropoda > Insecta > Hymenoptera > Formicidae > Tetramorium > Tetramorium simillimum. The sequence goes on along the minus strand of VBVQ01004239.1, from coordinate 3,296 downwards.
CCCTCTCGCTCGGAATCGTCGCGATTATTCGCTCTCCCGTCCTCGTTCCCTTCATCGGCCTCCTCTTCCTCGTCGCCCTCATCCCCTTGACTCTGACTCTCCGTGTGACTCGATTCCTCGTCAAGACTATCCTCGACCACGTCCTCCTCCTGTGACTCCGAATCCGAATCCGATTCGGTGGTAGTAGTTTCGTTTTCGCTCTCCGACGATAATTCACGTACGCGTCTCTTTCTATTACCGCCACGTCTACGCAAACTTCTTCTACTCGGTACTATTAGCCTCTTACTAACTAATCGCCTGGAACCGCCTTTGGCGGAAGTGCTATTAACCTGATTCTGCGCATCCTCGCGGCCAAACGTCAGCGGCTTCTCGTCGTCGTCGGCAAGCCTCATGCGTCGCTCCTCCTCCTCGCGTAGCGCCCGCAATCGGTCCAGCTCCCACTCCTTCTTCTGCTGCTCGAGCTCTCGTTCGGCCGCGGCCAGTTGTGCCGCGGAGAACGCACCTTCGGACTCTTCGATAAACCTCATGGCGTACCGTTCGATCGGAGTCAACTAAATGAAAGATTATACAGCCATTAATCGAAGAACTAACGTTAAAGATTACATGACACGTGATATGGGAGATAATCGAGACAATAAACGAGATAAGAAAAACAAAAATAATGTAACTAACCCAGCGAGATGACGAGATTTCGATTGAAACGTTTGACCTACCTGAGAAATCAGATTCTGAACTTCCTGTTCCGCCTTGCTGACCTGCGCATCGTCCTTATCAGCTTCTTCCAGCGGAATGTTCTCATCGAACTCAGCGAGATCGGCGACGGCTTCTGCTTTCGCCGTCTTCGCAGCCTGAACATCAAGATCTTCCTCAGCAGCGGCGAGAGCGCTCTCAAGAGCACCCATCGCTGCCTTTTCCTCCGTATGCTGTTGTCCTGAAAGGCTACTCTGAAACGGTCCTGCTGCCACGTCCTTGCTCCAGGCTTTCTCTCGATCCCGATTTTGCTCGAGCACTTCAGCCATACGCGCTGACGCATCGTTCTCCGTTTGATCGATGTTAAACAGATCTTGAATGGTAGACTATAAAAATAACCTTATCGTTAAACTAAATTCATCTTCAAATAATCAAAATATATCATCAAAGACATTAATGACAATACTTCGCAAATCGAAAACATGACTTTTCGGTAAATAAATTTTGTCAAGTTTGAAGTGGCATTCATGATTAAAAAACATTTTAAATTAATATTACTTTTTTTAATAATTTTATATTTCTTGTAAAAATTTCGGAAAATAATGTACCCTAATACTAATAAATAGAAATAAATAATAATATAAGTCACTCAGTTCAAATTCCTGGCACTTACACTTTTGAAGTACGCCGTAGTGAAATTACCGCCTTCAATAGCGAGGTCCCCTAGCAATCGTTTCTGGTTCGCCTTCTTCAGAATGTTTTCTTCGACAGTCTTCTCACTAACTAATCTGAAATATAAACCAATATGATCCTATCTCGCTGTCACATACACACTAATACAAACTGCTCATTTTTGCAATATGTAACAAAAATTATTCTAAATATTTACAATTTTAAAATTGTAAATATAATATAAATACCATTAAATATTTTTTTAGATAACAAAATATTGGAACTTTGGAATTATCAAGTTATTTCTTCCATCATATTTATATTATTAATTCACGTCGTATACCTATAGATATGTACGTCCCGCGTTTGTCCTATTCTGTGGCATCTATCTTGCGCCTGGGCATCCATCGTGGGATTCCAATCACTATCGTAAAATATTACCGTGTCCGCTCCTGTCAGATTCACGCCGACACCACCAGATCTCGTCGACAGAATAAAACAAAATATTCGCTTATCGCCGTTGAACCTCTCCATCAAAACCTGCACATTAAATCGTCATTCTCATTAATATTTTTTTAAATATCGCAAGAATATATGTATTGCAGGTATAAAATTGCCTATATTTCTTGTTACGTTCGTAAAGTTAATCATTATATGTATATTTTTCTAAAATTTTAGCAAAAAAATTAATGTTCTCAATAATTTAAGATTCCAAACAAGATCAACAATTTAAGAGTTTAAATGCTCATGCAATATAATAATTTTGTTAATGGCATATCAAATTACCTGACGTTGATCCACCCTAGTGGTGCCGTCTAATCGCAAATATATGTGTCCATGGAAATTTAAGAAAGTTTCTAACACGTCCAACATTCTGGTCATTTGTGTGAATATTAGAACCCGATGATTTTCGGATTTCAGCTTTCTCAACAGACGATCTAGTGACTGCAGTTTGCCGCAATCATACTGGATCAGTCTGGGATCAGGGAACTGCGTAAGCATAAGGCTCGAAACTGGGTGAAACAGGGACACTTTCGGCGACAATTGCCGTTGCAACTCGGTCCACAGACGATGCTCGCCCCACAACTTGTGCGGCGGTGGATGGGACACATGGAACCGAGGTACTGGCGCGCGTACAGCCGGCACGTAGACTACATATCTGCGTAAAATATAAAAAAAACAAAGAAACTTTATTCAATTCTAGAAAGGATTCGATGAAGCAATTTGAATGGCGGAAGCAGCAGAATTTTATTTTTCACTTAATTTTAAATAATCATTATTTCAATAGAATTGGAATTCTTAAAGTACCAGAATATTTAATATTGAAAATTAAGAAAAGATAATGTCTAATTAAATGTTTGTTAATAAATTCATATTAATCAAAGGATCAAGAACGTCAAGTATTGAAATTATTCTGTCTAGTTATATATTTATAAATTATGTAAGATATTAACCTTTTGAAAACCTCTTTGAGTTCTTCAACAATCTGCTCCGTACTTGTGATGGCTTCCGCAAGCGCTTCTGTGTGTGAAAAGAACTCTTTCCGAGTACGAATCTTCTCCTGAGTTTTCGCGCAATGCACCCAGCCATTATGCCAACGACAGGCTGTCGTCGGTTTGCCGATTCTTAAAGCCATAAACAGATCTTCACCGTAAAGCGGACACGCCGCGCATCTTCGTTCATTGATGTTTGCCAGAAGATGTAATTTGGTTTGTCTCCTCTGTCTTCTTTCCTCCTCCAATTGTGGCTGGTAGACAAAATAATTAAAGTTTTTTTAGTAAATAAATGTATTTTACGAAATAATTAATATTTGGATGTAAAATCTATTAAATAACATTGAAATTTTATATATATACAGGGTGTTTGATAATTATTGACAAAGCGCTCGTGTGCAAGTAGAGTGGACCAAACTGAGTAGAAAAGTCCTCTACCAT